>CAUYSX010133063.1:0-18414 GCA_963575105.1 Cebuella pygmaea
ATTCTCCTGCCTCAGCCTCCCGAGTAGCTGGGACTACAGGCACGCACCACCATGCCCAGCTAATTTTTGTATTTTTAGTAGAGACGGGGTTTTACCTTGTTGACCAGGATGGTCTCGATCTCTTGACCTCGTGATCCACCCGCCTCAGCCTCCCAAAGTGCTGGGATTATAGGCATGAGCCACCGCGCCCGGCCTCTCTAACTAGATTCTATGCTCCTCTTCAAGGAGTATCATATCCCCAGATAAGCCCAATACACTTGGAAGGTAATCAATATTTCTTTTTTTTTTTTTTTTTTTGAGACATGGTTTTGCTCTGTTGCCCAGGCTGGAGTGCGATGGTACAGACACAGCCCCCTGAGACCTCGAACTCTTAGGTTTAAGCAATCCTCCTGCTTCAGCCTCCTGAGTAGCTGGGACCACACATGCATGCCATCATGCCCAGTCAATCAATATTTTATTTTCTTTCTTTCCTTTTTTTTTTGAGACAGAGTCAGGCTAGAGTGTAGTGGCCCGATCCCGGCTCAGTGCAACTTCCATTTTCCAGTTTCAAGCAATTCTCCTGCCTCAGCCTCCCGAGTAGCTGGACAACAGGCACGCACCACCATACCCAGCTAATTTTTTTTTTGTACTTTTAGTAGAGACGGGGTTTCACCATGTTGGCCAGGATGGTCTCAATCTCTTGACCTCGTGATCCGCCCGCCTCAGCCTCCCAAAGTGCTGGAATTACAGGCATGAGCCACTGCGCCCAGCCTCCTTTTTTTTTTTTTTGAGATGGAGTCTTGTTCTGTCACCCAGGCTGGAGTGCAGGGGTGCAATCTTGGCTCACTGTCACCTCCTGGGTTCAAACAATTCTCTTGCCTCAGCCTCCCAGGTAGCTGGAATTACAGGTGTACACCACCACGTCCAGCTAATTTTTTGTATTTTTAGTAGAGTTGGGGTTTCACCATGTTGGCCAGGCTGGTCTCTAATTCCTGACCTCTAGTGATCTGCCCACCTCAGCCTTCCAAAGTGCTGGGATTACAGGCATGAGCCACCGTGCCCAGCTCTTCTTTTTTTCTTTTTGAGACAGGGTCTCACTCTGTCACCCAGGGTGGAGTGCAGTGGCATGATCCTGTTTCACTGCAGCCTTGATCTCCGGAGCTCATCCAATCCTCCCACCTTAGCCTCCAGAGTAGCTGGGACCACAGGGATGTACCACCATGCCCAGCTAATTTTTTGTCATTGTAGAGTCAGGTTTCACCATATTGCCCAGGCTGCTATCAAACTCTTGAGTTCAAGAGAGCCACCTGCCTTGGCAAGAGCAGGCATGAGGAAATGAATATAATCATTGGTGAACCTGTTTCTGCCCTTATAACCGAAACCCAATACATTCCCTTTCTTCTCTGTCTCTCTCCAAAAATAACAGTAATAATACAGCCTAACTTACACTACAGAAGAGACAACGCTGTTCGCTACCACCCAGCACAGCAACTATTAACCCGTTTCCTCTTTTGTAATTAAAATTTGTTCACCCAGTTTACAGAACTGTTAATGTCAGAGGAAGCTCAGCCTCCCCCTAGCCCTAACAGGGAAAGTGAGTGGTAAATCTTTCTGTTGTTGTTGTTTTTGTTTGTTTATTTTAGAGATTGGGTTTCACTCTCTAGCCCATGCTGGAATACAGTGGTGCAATCATAGGTCACTGTAGCCTCAAACTCTTGGGCTCAAGTGATCCTCCTGCCTCAGGCTCCCAAGAGAGTGGTAAATGGGTTAAGTTGAAATGATTTGGTATCCTTTGCCAAACTGCTTGCTATAGGCATGGACAAATAATGTAAGTCTAGCCAGTGAACTATGAGCAGCTATTTTTTAACCAGTATTATAGGAGCATGGACTCTGGTGCCAGATTGTCCCAGGTCAAATCCTGGCTTCAGGCCAGGCACAGTGGCTCACACCTATAGTCCCAGCACTTTGAGAGGCCGAGATGGGTAGATCATGAGGTGAGGAGTTTGAGACAAGCCTGGCCAGCATGGTGAAACCTTGTCTCTACTAAAAATACAAAAAAATTAGCTGGGTGTGGTGGTGTATGCCTGTAATCCCAGCCTCTTCGGAGGCTGAGGCAGGAGAATAATTTTAACCTGGGAGGAGATTGCAGGAAGCCAAGATTGTGCCACTGCACTCCAGCCTGGGCAACAGAGTAAGACTCCATCTCCAGAAGAAAAAAAAAAAAGATTCCAGCTTCACCATTTTCTAACTCTGTGACCTTGGGCAAGTTTATTAGCCCTGCCTGGGGGCTCAGTTTCCTCAACTGAAAATGGGGATAGTGATAAAACTCATTCATGGTGTCATTGTGAGGACCCAATGAACCTGTACCTGTAAAGTGCTGTCGGCCACTGCACAGTGAATACTCAGTAGATAGCGCTTGTCTCTGTTCACCACTGCTGCATCATAAATTAACCCGAAACTTGTGTCGGAAAGCAGCGATGATTTAACAGCTGTTATCTCACAGTGTCCGTGGATCAGGAATCTGGAAGCAACTGAAATGGATGGTTCTGGCTCTCACAGACAGCACCAGAGCAGCCAGCTGGGCCTGCAGCTGTGACTTACATGACTGCCGCTCACACTCATCCACACGGGCCTATCCACCGGGCTGGCTCATGACATGGGGCTGACTTCCCCTGGAAACAAGTGATCCAGGAAAGAGTGAGAGAGAACACCCAAATGGAAGCCACTATCTTTTAATCATCTTATCTCAAAAGTGACATCCCATTGCTGTGTCATATTCTTTTTCTTTTTCTTGAGAAGGAGTCTTGTTCTGTCACCCAGGCTGGAGTGCAATGGCACAATCTCGGCTCACTGCAACCTCTGCCTCCTGGGTTCAAGCAATTCTCCAGTCTCAGCCTCCTGAGTAGCTGGGATTACAGGCATCTGCCACCATGCCCGGCTAATTTTTTGTATTTTTAGTAAAGATGGGGTTTCACCATGTTGGCCAGGCTGGTCTCTGACTCATGACCTCATGATCTTCCTACCTCGGCCTCCCAAAGTGCTGGCATTACAGGCGTAAACCACCACAACCAGCCTTCATATTCTTTTGTTTTGTTTTGTTTTTGAGAAGGAATCTCACTCTCGTTGCCTAGGTTGGAGTGCGGTGGCATGATCTCGGCTCACACAGTCTCTGCCTCCTGGGTTCAAGCAATTCTCCTGCTTCAGCCAGCCGAGTGGCTGGGATTATAGGCATGTGCCACCACGCCCTGCTAATTTTGTATTTTTAGTAGAGACAGGGTTTCTCCATGTTTGTCAGCCTGGTCTTGAACTCCCAACCTCAGATGATTTGCCTGCCTTGGCCTCCCAAAGTGCTGAGATTACAGGCATGAGCCACTGCACCCAGCCTTTGCTGTGTCATATTCTATTCATTAGAAGCAAGTCAGCAATCCAGCTCATACTCAAGGGGAGGAGATTCCACACGGGTGTGGATTCCGGGAGGTGGGAATCACTGGGGCTGTTTTAGAGGCAGCTGCTGACAGCTGCTAGTTTTACCTACGCAGAGAAAAAGCCTATGTTTTTGTTACGTTTACTTTGTATTTTGCCTATGAATGACCAAATTCCTCTATTAGAACTATGTTAAATGGTGAAACCCCGTCTCTATTAAAAATACAAAAAAATTAGCTGGGCGTGCTAGTGCACGCCTGTAGTCCCAGCTACTTGGGAGGCTAAGTCAGGAGAACTGCTTGAACCCAGGAGGTGGAGGTTGCAGTGAGCTGAGATCGTGCCATTGCATTCCAGCCTGGGTGACAGTGAGACGCCACATAAAAAATAATAATAATAATAATAATTAGGTTAAAAGAGAAAAAATCCTCCATGCATTCCTTCATGTATCTGAGTAATAAGCACAGAATTGCCCTGTGTCCATTCTAGAGGTTGCCAGAGGTCATTTGAGGTTCGCTGGTGAATAGCCAGCATATGTTCACCTTTTTAGCGTACAAGCTTAAGTGCCTCCTAAATCTTCCCTATTCCAAGCCGTAATGCCTGGCTGCTTCTCGGCTTTCCCCATTCCCTTCTGATCTCACTTCCCTCCCTTCTGAGTGTCCGTTAATAAGAAGCAGTAACCTGCTTGGCCCCTGACACTTTCACACCTCTTTCGGAGTAGGAAGAAGACTTACCTCGTACCAACCAGCTTCTGGATTCTAAGCAAATGTACACTCACTATTCAACAAAAGCTTTTATTTTTGTTTTCATTTTTTGAGGCTCTTTAGTCTCACTGTTTTGCACAGGCTGGTGTACAGTGGCACTATCGCAGCTCACTGCAGCATTGACCTCCCAGGCTCAAGCAATCCTCCCACCTCAGCTTCCTGAGTAGCTGGGACTACAGGTGTGTGCCACCATGCCTGGCAAATTTGTATTTTAGTAGAGATGGGGTTTCACCATGTTGGCCAGGATGGTCTCGATCTCTTGACCTCATGATCCTATTGCCTCGGCTTCCCAAAGTGCTGGGATTACAGCCTCGAGCCACCACGCTCGGCCATTTTATTTTTATAAAGATGGAGTCTTGCCATGTTGCCCAGGCTTATCTCGAACTTCTGGGCTCAAAGCGATCCTCCTGCTTCAGCCTCCCTTAGGTTTACAAGCATGAACCACCATGCCCAGCAACAAAAGCTATAAAATTGTGCATTCCTTTTATCTAACATATTAACATAGAAATGTTTCCCAATAAACTAAATAAAGATGTCTACAAAGAATGGTTTTCATTGCAATATTTTTTTTTTATAAAGATGGGATTTAACCATGATGGCCAGGCTGGTCTTGAACTCCTGACCTCAGGTGATCCACCCACCTCGGCCTCCCAAAGTGCTAGGATTACAGGCATGAGCCACTGCACCCGGCCTTCATTGCAATATTTTTATAATTGTATAAAAAAAAGGAAACTATATAAACGTCCAATAATAACTATAATATTGAATAAATTATGCAATGTCCAAAGAACTATAAACTCAGTAGCCATTTAAAATTTTTGTATTGAGGGCTGGGCACGGTGGCTCATACCTGTTATCCTGCACTTTGGGAAGCTGAAGTGGGAGGATTGCTTGAGCCCAGGAGTTGGAGACTAGCCTGGGCAACATAGTGAGACCCCCATCTCTATGAAAAATAAAAAAAATTAGCTAGGGGTGGTGATGTGGACTTGTGGTCCCTGCCACTGGGAAGTTGTGATGGAAGGATCGCTTGAGCCTAGGAGGTCAAGGTTGCTGTGAGCTGCGATCAAGCCACTGCACTTCAGCCTGGGCAATATAGCAAGATCCTATCTCTATATTAAAAAAAAACCCTGACGTTCAGTTGCAATGTATCACAGTTGCTGTTTTTGTAGGTCAAAACTATTTGAATTTGGGTAATTTCACATGTTTAAAGCTAATAGAAGGATTTTTTTTTTTTTTGCATAAAAATAGGTTTACAACCTACCATGAAGTGAAAAAAAGGCTGGGTGAGGTGGCTCACACCTGTAATCTCAGCCCTTTGGGAGGCTGAGGTGGGTGGATCACTGAGATTAGGAGTTTGAGACCAGCGATCCATTTCTACTAAAAATACAAAAATTAGCTGGGTGTGGTGGTGGGCACCTGTAATTCCAGCTACTCGAGAGGCTGGGGCAGAAGAATCCCTTGAACCTGGGGCAGAGGTTGCAGTGAACTGAGATTGTGCCATTGCACTCCAGCATGGGCAACAAGAGGGAAACTCCATCTCAAAAAAAAAAAAAGGAAAGAAAAAAAAGAAAAAAGCAGAGTACAAGAGTATTTATTTATGGAACAGTTTTTTGTATTGGCAAATACATATAAATTATTTGTAATGAAAAAAGTCTGGAGAGGCATATGCCAAATGTTAACAGTAGTTATTTGTGGGTAGCAGAATTATGAGCAATTTTAACCTTTTAAAAAATGAAGTTTCTGCTTTTCTCCAATGAATACTTCCTGTTCGTATAATGTTTACAGATTCTTGAATAAATGAAACAAAATAAACCACAAGAGATAGATTGCGAGCTGGAGTCTGGGAGGCCAAGGCTGCAGTGAGCTGTGATCATGCCACTTGGACTTCAGCCTGGGTGACAAAGCAAGACCCTTTCTCAAACAAAACAAAACAAAATCTTTAACTTTAAAAATATCTGGTGTTGGCCGGGCGTGGTGGCTCATGCCTGTAATCCCAGCACTTTGGGAGGCTGAGGCGGGTGAATCATGAGGTCAGGAATTCAAGACCAGCCTGGCCAAGGTGAAACCCTGTCTCTACTGAAAATACAAAAATTAGCCAGGCGTGGTGGCGGGCACCTGTAATCCCAGCTAGTCGGGAGGGTGAGGCAGAGAATTGCTTGAACCTGGGAAGCAGAGGTTGCAGCGAGCTGAGATTGCATCACTGCACTCCAGCCTGGGGGACAGAGTAAGACTCCGTCTCAAAAAAAAAAAAAAAAAAAATCTGCTGTTAATTCTTGTTGACCATAGGAGGAAAAAAAATCTGCAAGTGCTCTTTTTTCTTTCTGTATTTATTTATTTTAGGTTGAGTCTTGCTCTGTCACCGAGGCTGGAGTGCAGTGGCTCGATCTCAGCTCACTGCAATCACTGCTTCACAGGTTCAAGCGATTCTCCTGCCTCAGCCTCCTGAGTAGCTGGGATTACAGGCTCATGCCACCACACCCACTAATTTGTTTTGTATTTTTAGTAGAGATGGATTTTCACCATGTTGGTCAGGCCGGTCTCGATCTTCTGACCTTGCGATCTGCCCGCCTCGGCCTCCCAAAGTGCTGAGGTTGCAGGCCACCGTGCCTGGCCTCTTTTTTTTTCTTGAGACAGAGTCTCACTCTGTTGCCCAGGCTGTAGTGCAGTGGTGCAGGCTCAGCTTGCTGCAACCTCCACCTCCTGGATTCAAGCCTGCCTCAGCCTCACGAGTAGCTGGGATTACAGGCAACAGCCACCACTCCTGGCTAATTTTTGTATTTTTAGTAGAGATGGGGTTTCGCCAAGTTGGCCAGGCTGGTCTCTAACTCTTGATCTCAAGTGATCCACCTGCCTTGGCCTCCCAAATTGGTTGGTTTACAGGCATGTGGCACTGCACCCATTTTTTTTTTTTTTTTTTTTTTTTTTTTTAATTTTACTCCTACACCTTCTTCTGGGACCTTTTTCTTTTTAAATTTTAATTTGTTTATTTAAGACAGGGCCTTGCTCTGTCTCCCAGGCTGGAGTTCAGTGGCGCAATCATAGCTCACTGCAGCCTTGACCTCCCATGCTCATGCACTTCTCTCACCTCAGCCTCCCAAGTAGCTGGAAGGCTTCTTTCCTTCCTTCCTTCCTTCCTTCCTTCCTTCCTTCCTTCCTTCCTTCCTTCCTTCCTTCCTTCCTCCCTCCCTCCCTCCCTCCCTTCTTCCTTCCTTCTTTCCTTCCTTCCTTCCCTCCTTCTTCCCCTCCTTCCTCCCTCCCTCTGTTCCTCCCTCCCTCCCCCCTCCCTTCTTCTTCCCTTTTCTTTTTCTTATTTTTGAGATGGGGTCTTGCTTGGTCACCCAGGCACTGGGATGTGGTGGTGCGATCATAGCTCACTGTAGCCTTGAACTCTTGGGCTTAAGTGATCTTCCCACCACAGCCTCCCAAGTAGCTAGAACTACAGGCCTGCACCACTGCACCTGACTAATTTTTATTTTTGTATAGATGAGCTCTCCCTGTGTTGGATAGGCTGATCTCAAACTCCTGGTCTCAAGCAATTCTCATCCCCTACCCTTCCTCAGCCTCCCAAAGGGTTGGGATTACAGGCAGGAACCACTGTGCCTGGCCCAAAGGCCCTTTTCCAGTCACAGTAGCATTTACACGTTCCAGACATTAGGCCCTGCTATGCTAACCATTGTTCAACCTGTGACTCCCTCTGCTTTCAGACCTGTGGTGTGTGGCCGTGTCCTATCATGTGTCTATCCTGCTGCCCTCATGTTGTGGAAGTTCCATGGGGGGAGATGTGCTTTCAGTTGGTATCCCCCTCTGCAGGGACTATTCCTTCAACAGTTGTCCAGGCCAGGTGCGGTAGCTCATGCCTGTAATCAAGCACTTTGGGAGGCCAAGGTGGGTGGATTGCTTTAGGTCAGGAGTTCAAGACCGGCCTGACCAACATGGTGAAACCCCATCTCTACTAAAAATACAAAAAAAAAAAAAAAAATAGCAGGGGCTGTATGCAGTGGCTCATGCCTGTAATCCTAGCATTTTAGGAGGCCAAGTTAGGCAGATCACCTGAGGTTAAGAGTTCAAGATCAGCCTGACCAACATGGAGAAATCCTGTCTCTTCTAAAAATGCAAAATTAGCCAGGCATGGTGGTGGACACCTGTAATCCCAGCTACTTGGGAGGCTAAGGCAGGAGAATCACTTGAACCCGGGAGGCAGAAGTTGCAGTGAGCCAAGATTGTGCCATTGCACTCCAGCCTGGGCAACAACAGCGAAACTCTGTCTCAAAAAAAAAAAAAAAATTAGCTGGGCATGGTGGTGGGCACCTGTGGTAGGCACTTGTAATCCCAGCTACTCAAGAGGCTGAGGCAGGAGAATTGCTTGAAACTCAGGAGGTGGAGGTTGCAGAGAGCTGAGATCATGCCATTGCACTCCAGCCTGGGTGACACAGCAAGACTCCATCTCAAAAACAAAACAAAACAGCTGTCCATATTCCAAAATGTATTAATGTCTCTCCTCAGCAGTTGATGCACCCACTTCTCCTTGTTCTTGTGGGTTTATATTTGTTTTCATCCTTGACTGTCATTTTGGATGAGTTTCAGGTAGAAACAAAGATAACATGTACATTCAATATACAGTATTTACCCAAATGTTTCTCCACAGGCTTTAAATATTTTTGTGACCAGCTTTATTACTTCTTCCATTTGTTAAAATACTATGTGCTTGTTTTCAAAATATTCTCATACCAGGATAAATAGACAGGCTGCTAGAAATCATATCTCTCGATCAGGTACAGTGGCTCATGTCTGTAACCCCAGCACTTTGGGAGGCTAAGGCCGGAGGATTACTTGAGCCCAAGAGTTTGAGACCAGCCTGGGCAACATAGTGAGACCCAGTCTTTATAAAAAATAATGAAAATAAATAAAAATTAAAAAAAGAAATAATGGGCACAGTGACTCAACGCTTGTACTACCAGCACTTTGGGAGGCCGAGGTGAGCCGATCATTTGAGGTCAGGAGTTCTAGACAAGCCTGGCCAACATGGTGATACCCTGTCTCTACTAAAAATACACACACACAAAAAAATAGCCAGGTATGGTGGCGGGTGCCTGTAGTCCCAGCTACTTGGGAGGCTGATACAGGAGAATTGCTTAAACCTGGGAAGGAGAGGTTGCTGTGAGCCAAGATCACACCACTGCACCCCAGCCTGGTCGACAGAGAGAGACGCTCAGAAAACAAAACAAAACAAAAAAACAACAAAGAAATCGCACGTCTTGCCCAAAAGTAATGGTTAAAAGTTGGGTCTACCATTACATTTCTTTTGAGATGGAGTCTCACTCTATTGCCCAGGTGTGATCTCACTTCACTGCAATCTCCACCTCCTGAGTTCAAGCTATTCTCCTCAGACTCTTGAGTAGCTGGAACACCAGGTATCTGCCACCATGCCTGGCTAATTTTTTGTATTTTTGGTAGAGATGGGGTTTCACCATGTTGGCCAGGCTGGTCTTGAACTCCTGACCTCAGGTGATCTGCCTGCCTCGGCCTCCCAAAGGGCTGGGATTACAAGCATGAGCCACCTCACCAGCCTGTTTTTTGTTTTTTAAGAGACAAGATCTCACTATATTGCCCAGGCTGGTCTTGAACTCCCGGGCTCAAACAATCCTCCTACCTTGGCTTCCCAAAGTGCTGAGATTACAGATGTGAACCATCACACCTGGCCTTTTTTTTTTTTTTAACGTATGGGGTCTCATGCTGTTGCCTAGAATGGAGTACAGTGGTACAATCATAGCTCTCTGTAACCTCAAACTCCTGGTCTCAAGCAATCCTCCAGCCTCAGCCTGCCCAGTTGCTGGGATTATAGTCATGCACCACCAAACTCAGCTAATTTTTAAAAATGTTTTGTAGAGATGGGGTTATGCTTTGTTGCCCAGGCTGGAGTGCAGTGGTATGATCATAGCTTACTTACTGTAGCCTCAAGCTCCTCCCATGTTAGCTTCCCGAGTAGCTAAGACTACAGGCGTGTGCCCCCAGGCCCAGCTACTATGATAAAGTTTAATGCATAAATTAGATACAGCAAGAGATTGACAACAATAACTAACATAAAATAGAACAATTATAACAATATACTGTAATAAAAGTTATGTAAATGTGGTCTGTCTCTCTCTCCTCTCTCTGTCAAAATATCTTATTGTGTGTAATATTTTCAGACCCCAGTTGACCGCAGGTAACTGAAAGCAGAGCAAGTGAAACTGTGGATAAGACAGGACTACCGTATTTCCAGCTCCCACGTTGTTCCCAGATGGTTTTGAGATAGTCCAATAGGGTGCACTGTTTTATTATGTTAAGGTTTGTGAATGTGACTTGTGCTAATGAATCAGCTTGCGTCTTGCTCAGATGTCAAACTCCAGCCCTAGGCATTCTGTCCCCAGAGCAGCTCCTGTACTCTGAAATTCAAGCTTTTTGAAAAGACACCTGTTTTTCACCGGGAGCTCTTGAACACCATATCCAGGCAAAATTACCTTTGGATGAGATGGGAGCTAGGAAAAGGCAGAGACCCCAAATGCCAAATTCCTTCCACAGAGGCTATAGTGCCCAGGGGACGCTATGGCTACGTTTCTTCAAGTTCATGCACAGACAGCTTCAATTTTTTATCTTCTTGTTTATTTATTTATTGAGATGGAGTCTTGCTCTGTCACCCAGGCTGGAGTGCAGTGTCACGATCTCAACTCACAGCAAACTCCACCTCCCGGGTTCAAGCGAGTCTCGTGCCTCAGCCTCCCAAGTAGCTGACACTACAAGTGTGTGCCACCACGCCTGGCTAATTTTTTGTTTTTGTAAAAATGGAGTTTTGCCTTGTTGGCCAGACTGGTCTCAAACTCCTGACCTCAAGTGATCCACCTGCCTCGGCCTCCCAAGGTGCTGGGATTACAGGCATGAGCCACTGCTCCTGGCCCAATTTTTAATTTTTTTCAGAGACAGTCTTGCTGTCATCCAGGCTGGAGTGCAGTGGTGTGATCATAGCTCATGACAGCCTCAAACTCCTGGGCTCAAGTGATCCTCCTGCCTCAGCCTCCCAAATTGCTGGGATTATAGGGGCATGCCTCCACCTGCTTTAAAGGAAGAAGCAGACTGCTTTAAAAGAAGAAACATCCAAGAGTCCTTTTCTTGAATTACTGTTTCAGAATATTACTGAAATATGCATAGGAAAAGAAAACTTTTTCATAGGGGTAAAGGGATGACTTCTAATTGTCACCTCCTTCCTATATTTCAGGATCTGCCCACTGTATTCATTCCCGGGGCTGCCGGCACAAAGCGCCCCGAACTGGATGGCATGAAGCAACAGAATACGAGTCTCTCATGGTTCTGGAGGCTAAAAGTCTAAACTTCAGGTGTCAGCAGGGCCATGCACTCGCTCAAGGCTCTAGGAAGTCTCTGTCCCATGCTTCTCCCACTTCTGGTGGGTGCCAGCAATCCTCGGTGTCCCTTGGCTGGGAAACATCACACCAGTCTCTGTCTCTGTGATCATGTGGTCTTCTCCCTGTGTATCTCTCTGTGTCTCTGTTTTCTCTTTTTTTCCTTTGCTTTTTTTTTTCAGCACAAACTTGCTGTATGTTTTCTCTTCTTATAAGGACATCAGTTATTGGATTAGGGCCTACCCTAATTCAGTATGACCTCATTTTAACTTAACTAATTACATCTGCGAAGGCCCTGCTTCCAAATAAGGTCACATTCTGAGGTTCTGGGCAGACATGAATTCCTGGAGGACACCATTCAGCCCCGTCTACCCACCCCATGATTCTCACTGGGACAGGGAGTGAGGCAGCCCACCCACTTCTACAGAAAATGAAACCACTTGATACATACTTTCCCAGTCTCCCTGCAGGTGCCGCACAGGTGCATGACCTGGGTTTGGCAAGTGGGATACAGCCACGTAGGATATTGTATCTGGAGACAGGGATGCAAAGCAGCAGGGGTAGGACAGATTCTTTTATCTTTTTTTTCTTCAAGATGGAGTCTTGCTCCGTCTCCCAGGCTGGAGTGCAGCAGCACGAGCTCAGCTCACTGCAACCTCCACCTCCCAGGTTCAAGCGATTCTCCTGCCTCAGCCTCCCCAGTAGCTGGGATTACAGGTGTGTGCCACCACACTCGGCTGATTTTTGTATTTTTATTTTATTTTTAATTTCTTTTGGAGACAGAGTCTCGCTCTGTCCCCCAGGCTGGACTGCAGTGGCCCAATCTTGGCTCACTGCAACCTCCACCTGGGTTCAAGCAATTCTTCTGCCTCAGCCTCCTGAGTAACTGGGATTATAGTCATGCACCACCACACCCAGTGAATTTTGGTATCTTTACTAGAGACAGGATTTCACCATGTTGGCCAGGCTGATCTTGAAATCCTGGGCTCAAGTGATCCTCCTACCTCAGCCTCCCGAAGTGCTGGGATTACAGGTGTGAGCCATCACACCTGGCCTGGAGAGATTCTTAATGCTGGTGACGTGTATTTTTTGTATTTTCTGTCAGCTTTTGTTGCAGTAGCAAACACCCCCAAATCTCAGGGGCTTCCAACAAGAAGCATGTATGTCTCACCGTTCTGAGCATCAGCTTTGGGTGGGCAACTGATGGATGGCTTCTGCTGGAATCTGACGATCTGGGCTCCAGACTGTAGGTTGGGTTCAGGTGTGATCCACATGTCTTATTCCAGAACCCAGGCAGGAGAAGCAACCAGCTACCTGGGGTATGCTTTTCTCATGCAAGAGGGCAGGAGTGTAAGCTCAGGGGCAGGAACCCAGGATGCCTCCCGAGCTCTCTGCTCAGAACAGGCACAAGGCCTTTCACTTTGCCCATCACCCACCTATATGTGCAAATCACGTGGCCAACTCAAAGGTGGGGGGGGCAAGGCAATATACTCCACTCACAGGGAAGCACAAAGTGGGCGAGAGAAGGAATCCTTTCTGGAAAATAATAATAGAATCTGCCACACCACGGCAGCAACAGCTAGATGGCAGTGGTGTTCTTATTGGTCAGGATCTGGGCTGTGGTTCCAGCCCAATTTATCTATCTTATTTTTGTAGAAATGTCGGTGGCAGGGTTGGGGGGGGGGTCTTGTTATGTTACCCAGGCTGGCCTTGAACTCGTAGCCTCAAGGAATCCTCCTGTCTTGGCCTCCCAAAGCGTCAGGATTACAGGCACTACTGCTGAGTAGTGGGGATTATAGTCGTGCACCACCACACCCAGCTAATTTTGGTGTCTTTACTAGAGACAGGATTTCACCATGTTGGCCAGGCTGATCTTGAACTCCTAGGCTCAAGTGATCCTCCCACCTCAGGAGCCACTGTTGTGCCCAGCCATCTAATATCTGATCTGGTTTCTTTTCTTTTCCCTTTCCGTTTCTTTCTTTCTTTCTTTTTTTTTTAGATGGAGTCTTGCTCTGTCTGTCTCCCAGGCTGCTGGGCGGGAGTGCAGTGGTGTAATCTCAGCTGACTGCAGCCTCTACATCCCAGGTTCAAGTGATTCTCCTGCCTCAGTCTCCCAAGTAAGCTGGGACTACAGGTGCATGCCACCACACTTGGCTAATTTTTGTATTTTAGTATTCTATCTATCTATCTATCTATCTATCTATCTATCTATCTATCTATCTCTATTTATTTTAGATGGAGTCTGGCTCTGTTGCCCAGGATGGAGATCGTGCAGTGGCACGATCTCAGCTCACTGAAAACTCCACCTCCTGGGTTCAAGTGACTCTCCCACCTCAACCTCTGGGATTACAGGCACCTACTACCACATCTGGCTAATTTTTTGTATTTTTGGTAGAGACAGGGTTTCATCAAATTGGCCAGGCTGGTCTCCAACTCCTGACCTCAAGTGACCTGCCTGCCTTGGCCTCCCAAAGTGTTGAGAATGCAAGTGTGAGCCACTATACCCAGCAATTTTTATATGTTTAGTTGAGATGTGGTTTCACCATGCTGGTCAGGGTGGTCTTGAACTCCTGACCTCAGGTTTTCTGCCCACCTCAGCCTCCCAAAGTGCTGAGATTACAGGCATGAGCCACAACACCCAGCCCTTCTTTTTTAAATTTTATTTTATTATTTTTTACTCTTTATGCTGAAACATCTGTTTCAATGAACATTTTATTTTACAGTAGTTTTAAGCTTACAGATAAGTTACAAAAGATCAGCCAGAGTTGCAGTAGCCAGGTTGTCACCTGCCTAGTGTCTCTTAGCTCCAGGTCCAATTGTCTACTTGCTCTGGGGCAGGGACTCTGAAAACTGCATTCCAGACATCTTGGCCAGCTGCTTTCTGGCAAGGTCAGCCTGTCTAGAGAAAGACTGGCAGGAGGAAGAGAGAAGGGGCAGCGTCCCTGAAGCTCATGCCTTGTCTGTGCTTTCTTAGCAACAGCAGACAGTCCCAGCCTCCAGATTCTCCCAGCACCTCACACCTGCTCCATCACACCCTTTCACATGCACCTGCAGCCACTGGGCAGTGCCTCCCACTCACGGTTTTCCTGGCGGGGTCCTCCCCAATCACTGTCTCAGACTGGAGCCTCCAGATTGAGCATATCATCCCCCAGTGAGTGCAGCCATGGGGCCTCCTTCTGTCCCCATCACTGGGTAGCCAGACATACCCTTGAGGCTCTCAGGGATCCTGGAGTATTTCAAAGAAGGGTCCATACTTTGGAGTCAGATGGGACAGGACCTTCAATAGAGATAAAGTCTCATTATGTTGCCCAGGCTGGTCTCAAACTCCTGGCCTCAAATAATCCTCTTGCCTAAATCCATAGTATTGGGATTACAGGCGTGAGCCACTGTGCCCAGCCTTTACTAGTTTTCCATCTACCTTGTGTTGCTGGCTGTTACCCCTGCTGGGCAGTCCCTGGTGAGAACCTGACTCCATCCAGTGTGCAGACCAACAGGTGTTACTCCCAGGGTCTCCGGAAGCTGGTGTGGCTCTTAACAGTGCCTCTTGAAGTCCCTCCCTCTTCCCCTCTTCCTCATTCACACAAAGGCCTGACTCTCTTTTCTTTCCTGATGGCCCAATAAAACTGAGCATCATTACCCATTGGAAACTGGTTTCCCTTCCCCTAGGGCTGGGGGACTCGTTCTTCAAATGCTACTGGAAAGGGAAGGGAAATATTTACACCAGTGTGTGATTGGGATGGGAGGCAGCAAGGGTGTGGGAGATTCCCTTCCCAGATCGGGTTGAATCCTACCAAGGCAGTGAAGAGAAGGAGGAAAAATGAAACTGTTAAACTTCCATATTTTAAAAGTTCCTATTCTGGCTGGGCGCAATGGCTCACACCTGTAATCCCAGCACTTTGGAAGACCCAGGTGGGCGGATCACTTGAGCCCAGGAGTTTGAGACCAACTTGGCCAACATGGTGAAACCCGGTCTCTACTAAAAATAAAAAAATTAGCCAGGCGTGGGGGTGTGCACCTGTAGTCCCAGCAACTTAGAAGGCTGAGGCACGACAATTGCTTGCACCCGGGAGGCAGAGGTTGTAGTGAACTGAGATGGGGCCACTGCACTCGAGCCTGGGCAAAAGAGCGAGACTCTGTCTCAAAAAAAAAAAAAGTTCATATTCTGCCTCAGCTTTTCAACTAGAATAAACTTAAACACACAAACAAAAAGTCAAGAACTTTAAGTTGAGAACATTAAGTCAACCTGATGGGTGGGTGATGTTTTACTAAAATGCAGTCGCTCTGAATCACTGATGTGTGGTTTAATGGAAGAAAGATGTATTTTCAACTTGATTTTTCTCAGTTTTTTTTTCTTTTGAATAATGGATCATTATCTGAGTCACTGATATAATCACTATTAATTTTTTTTCTGGATCGTGAACAATAAACTCTTTTTCAACCACCATTCAACTTAATCATATACTCCCAAAATACAATGCAGAAAATATTAGAGGAAATTTTTTTGCTGTTTATTTACCACCACACGGACTACTAATGCAGAGTGTAATCTGGGTGGGAAGACGGCAGAAGTTGCAAAATTCATCTCACAGGACCACACAACTGTCTCGCCATTTTGTTTTGTATTTGAACTCTGCTGAAATGTTTGCCTTTAGTGATACTGCACACTGACTCATCTGCCGTGAATAGGATCTTAGCCCAAATGGAAAAGCAGGTTTTAAAATCGTGAGCACTCATGGGAAGGATAAAATAAATAAAATAAAATAAAATCGTGCAGGCTGGATGTGGTGGCTCACATCCATAATCCCAGCACTTTGAGAGGCCAAGACAGGTGGATTACTTGAGGTCAGGAGTTCAAGACCAGCCTGGCTAACATGGTGAAACTGGTCTCTACTAAAAATAGCAAAATTGGCTGGGTGTGGCAGCACCTGCCTGTAATCCCAGCTAGTTGGGAGGCTGAGGCAGGAGGATCAGTTGAACCCAGGAGGTGGAGGTTGCAGTGAGCCAAGCTGACTCCATGCCAGGGTGACAAAGGGAGAATCAGTCTCAAAAAAAAAAAAAAAGAAGAAAAGAAAAGTCATAAAACACAGAGATTTCTGGGATAATAATCCAGATAACCCAAAAATGAAAACAACATTCAAAACTCCTGCGAGAACTTGTAGAACCCCAGGAATATGGTTGCTGATCACAGTTGGAAAAGCACCACCCTGAGTTACTTGGCGAAGGAATTAGGATGAAAAGAGAGATTGCTCAGGGGCCACGTGCACAGGCCTTGGAAATACCCACTGCTGAACTGCAGAAGCAGCTTGGAAAGACCTTAGGAGATGAAAGGAACCGGGGATGAGTTTCCAAGGACAAGTGTAGGCCCCTCATTTACATGTGAGGAAGTGGGCCTCCTCTAGGAAGCCTGGGGCAAACCTGGCCAGAGTTGGGCTCCTTCTGAAAGCAAACCCTATAAGATGTATGACTGCCTTTCTTTTTTAATAAAGTATATATTGGCCGGGTGGCTCATGCCTGTATCCCAGTACTTGGAGAGGCTAAGGCAGGTGGATCACTTGAGGTCAGGAGTTCGAGATCAGCCTGGCCAAGATGGTGAAACCCCGTCTCTACTAAAAATACAAAAATTGGCCAGGCACGGTGGCAGGTGCCTGTAATCCCAGCTACTCGGGAGGCTGAGGCAGGAGAATCACTTGAACCCTGGGGGCGGAGGTGGCAGTGAGCCAAGATCATACCACTGCACTCCAGCCTGGGCAACAGAGCAAAAAGCCGTCTCAAAAAAAAAAAGTATTTATTTATTTTTGAGAGGGAGTCTCACTCCGTTGCCTAGGTTGGAGTGCAGGGGCGTGATCTTGGCTTACTGCAGCCTTGGACTCCTGGGCTCAAGTGTTCCTCCCGTCTCAGCCTCCTGAGTAGTTGGAATTACATGTGTGCACCACCATACCTGGCTCCTTTTTTTTTTAAGTAAAGATGAGGTCTTGCTATGTTGCTCAAGCTAGTCTCGAACTCATGGGCTAAGCGATCCTCCCGCCTCGGCCTCCCAAAGTACTGGGATTACAGGAGTGAGCCACTGCATCCAGCCTGTAGGTTGCCTTTCCGCTGCTTCCTCTTGAAGCATGAGCTGCAAACTTCTTTAAAAAGACTAAAGTGAGTATGGCCTGGAAGAAAAAAGAGAGAGAGAGGAAAGAAAGAAACTGTTAACAATGGTTACCTCTAGACAGTAGAGAGGAGGTAGTCAGGGGACTTGGTTTCCATCCCAGCAAACTTTATGCATTTTTGACATAAGCACATGTAATTTATTTTATGATAACTCAATTAAAGAATAAAGAGTGCCTCCACTTTCCAAGACCAATACTGTAGCAGAGTAAGCGGCAGACACGCATCTAGGATTTTCAGGCCCAGCACCCAAGTCTGGTCTTCTGGTAAAGCGTCATCCCCGTTGGTTGTAAATGTAAGTCAAATTCCTCATAGAACATTCAGAAGATGCAGGAAAGTGGGTAGGAACCAAATTCCCACCACTCTGAGACAATCACCATTAACATTTGTAGGTAAGTCTCTTCACTTTTTTTTTCCAGAAAGCATAACTAAGTGGCACTCCACTTCTCTTTTGAGGTATAAATTTCCTTTCCTGCCGGGCGCCATGGCTCACGCCTGTAATCCCAGCACTTTGGGAGGCCGAGGCGGGTGGATCACAAGGTCAAGATATTGAGACCATTCTGGTCACCATGGTGAAACCCCGTCTCTACTAAAAATACAAAAAATTAGCTGGGCATGGTGGTGCGTGCCTGTAATCCCAGCTACTCAGGAGGCTGAGGCAGGAGAATTGCCTGAACCCAGGAGGCGGAGGTTGCGGTGAGCCGAGA
>CAUYSX010133068.1:0-60544 GCA_963575105.1 Cebuella pygmaea
TGACTGTTGTTGGGTAAGTGCTCTATATTGACTGTTGTGAAGGTGCCCTTTAGAGATTCTTGTTGGGTATTGTGCTCCATAATGACTGTTGTTGGCAGAAAACTCTATAGTAATTGTTGAGGGTAGGGTGCTCCATTGTAACTGTTGTTGAATATGGTGCTCTATAGTGAGTGTTGCTGGGTAGGGTGCTGTATAGTGACTGTTGCTGGGTAGGTGCTTTATAGTGACTTTTGTTGGGTTAGGTGTTCTATAGTGACATTTGTTGGCAAGAGTTTTCTATGGGTGACTGTTGTTGGGTGGAGTGCTCTATACTATTTTGTAGATGGCTCTAACGTGACTTGTTGGGTAGAGTGCTCTAAATTGACTGTTGTTTCGTAGGGTGCTCTATACTGACTGTTGTTGGGTGGGTGCCCTATACTGACTGTTGTTGAGTAATGTGCTCCATAGTGACTCTTGTTGGGTACAGTGCTCCATAGTGATTATTGTGTACGGTGCTCTATAGTGGCTGGTGTTGGGTAGAGTGCGCTCTAGTAATTGTTTTTGGGTAGGTGATCTATAGTGACTGTTGTTGTGTGCAGTGCTTTGTACTGACTGTTGTGTAGACAGCTAAATAGTGCCTTGTGTAGAGTGCTCCATAGTGACTGTTGTTCGGTAGGGTTCTCCACACAGTCTGTTTTTGGGTAGGTGATCTATACTGACTGTTGTTTGGTATGGTGATCTATAGCGACTGTTGTAGGGTAAGGTGCTCTATAGTTACTGTTGTAGGGTAGAGTGCTGTATAGTAACTCTTTTAAAGTATGTGCTATATAGTGACTGTTTTGGGCTGGAGTACTCTAAATGATGAGTGTTGTTGTGTAGGTGGTCTTTAATGACTGTTGTTGAGTGGAGTGCTTTATAGTGACTGTTTTTGAGTAGAGGGCTCTACAGTGACTGTTGTTGTGTAGGTGCTTTTCAGCGACTGTTGTTGAGTAGGTTACTTTATAGTGCCTGTTTTTGGGTATCATGCTCTAAAGTGACTGCTCTTTGGTAAGATGCTATATAGTGACTGTTGTGTAGAGTGCTCTATATTGAGGTTGATAGGTTGGGGACTCTACAGTGACTGTTGTTTTGTAGGTGCTCTACAGTGACTGTTTTTCGTAGGGTGCTCTATAGCAACTCTTGCTGAGTAGAGTTCTTTATCATGACTGTTTGTGGGTACAGACCTCTATAGTGACGGTTGTTGGGTAGGTGCGCTATAGAAACTTTGTTGAATTGTGTGCTCTATAGTAACTCTTGTTGGGTACGATGTTCTACAGTGATTGTTGTTGGTAGAGATCTCTATAGTGACTGTTGTTGGGTAGATGCTCTATAGTAATTGTTGAAGAGTTTATCTCTAGTGACTGTTGTTGGGTAGGTGCTTTATAGTGACTGTTGTTTTGTATGTGCCCTACAGTGACTCTTGTGGATATGGTGCTCTATAATGACTGTTGTTTTTAGGGTCCATAGTAGTTTTTGTTGGTAGGGTGCTCTATTGTGATTGTTGTTGGGAACGGTGCTCTATAGTGACTGTTGCTAGGTAGAGTGCTGTATAGTGACTGTTGTTGTGTGCAGTGCTCTATAGTTACACTTTCTGGGTAAAGTTCTCTATACTGACTGTTTTGGGGTAGGTACTTTATAGTGACTGTTGTTGAGAGGAGTGCTCTGTAGTGACTATTGTTGGGAATGGTGCTTTATAATGACTGTTGCTTGGTAGTATAGTGACTGTTGCTGTGTAAGAGTGCTCTACAGTGACTGCCTTTTGGTAAGGTGCTTTATAGTAACTGTTGCTGGGTAGGGTGTTCTATAGTGACTATTGTTGTGTAGGTGCTCTATAGTGACTATTGTTGGGTGGGGTGCTCTGTATTGACTGTTGTTGAGTGCAGTGCTGTATAAGTGACTGTTGTTTGGTGGAGTGCTCTATACTGACTGTTACTGGCTGGAGTGCTCAATAGTGACTGTTGTTGAATAGGTTATTTATAGTGACTGTTTTTAGGTAGGGTGATTTATAGTGTCTGTTGTTGGGTAAGTATTTTATTTTACCCTACTCAATAAAAGTCACTGCAGAGCACCTCCCCAAAAAACATCACAATATAGCCCTCTACACAACTGCATCCACTAGAGGGCACTCCACCAAACAACAGTCAATGTGTTGCACCATACCCAACTGCAGACTCCATAGAGCATTCTACCGAACAACAGTCACTATAAAGCACCTCCCCAACAACAGTCACTAAAGAGCCCTCTACTCAGCAACAGTCTGTACAAAGCACAACACCCAGCAACAGTCAGTATAGAGCACCCTACCAAGCAACAGTCACTATCGAGCACCCTACCACGCCACAGTCACTATAGAGCACTCTACACATCAAAAGTCACTATAAAGTATTTTACCCTTTAAGAGTCACTATAAATCACCTATCCAACAACTGTCAATGTAGAGCACCCCATCCAAAAACTGTCACTATAAAGCACCTACCCAACAGTAGTCACCAAAGAGCATTCTACCTAGCAATAGTCACGGTAGAGCACCCTAACCAGCAACAGTCACTATAGAGCACTATACCCAATAACAGTCAAAATAGAGCACTCTACAAAGCAACAGTCACTATAAAGTACCTACCCAGCAACCATAACTTTAGAGCACCCCACCAACAACGGTCCCTATGCAGCACTTACCCTAAAACAGTTACTATAAAACACCTTACTTAGCAACAGTCACTATAGTACATCTACCCAACAACAATCACTATAAAGCACCCTAACCAACAACAGTCACTATAGAGCACCCTAGCAGCAACAGTCACTATAGAGAACCCACCAAATAAGTGTCAATATAGAGCACTCTATTCAGCAACATTCACTATACAACCCCCTATTCAACAACAGTCAGTATAGAGCACGCTACCAACAAGAGTCACTATAGAGCACTCTACTTTTCAACAGTCATTTTTGAGCACTGTACCCAACAACAGTCACTACAGAGTATCCTACCCAACAACAGTTACTATAAATTACTCCACCAAACAACAGTAACTTATAGAGCACTCTACCCAACAACAGTAACTATAGAGCACCCCATTCAACAACAGTCACCATAAACCACCAATGCCACAACAGTCACAATAGAGCACCCTACCCAGCAACAGTCACTATAAAGCTTGTAACTGACATCAGGCACTAGAGAGCTCTCTACCAAGCAACAGTCACTGTAGAGCACCCCACCCACAAGAGTCACTATAGAGCAACCTACCTAGCAACAGTCACTATAGAGCATGTAACCAACAACAGTAACTATAGAGCACCTACTAAATAGAAGTCACTAGAGGGGACCCAACCCAACCAGAGTCACTATAGAGCCCCTACACAACAACCTTCAGGTTGAGCACTTCACCAACAACTGTAAGTATACTGCACCTACCCAAAGACCGTCACTACAGAGCAGCCAACCGAGCAACAGTCACTATAGAGCATGTACCCAACAACACTCACTATAGAGATCCCTACCCAGCAGAGTCAGTAGAGAGCATTCTACCCATCAACAGTCAATATAGAGTAACCCACACAACAACAGTCACCTATAGTGCACTCTTCACAAAGACAGTAACTATAGAGCACTTAACAAAACAACAGTTCCTATAGAACACTCTACAGAACAATAGCCATTATTAAGCACTCCACCCAACAACAGTAACCTGTAGAGCACTCTGCTCAAAAAAAAGTCATATAGGGCCTCCACCAAACAAGATTCGCTTTAGAGCACCCAACACAACAAAAGTCACTATAGAACACTTACCCAACAAGATCCACTAGAGAGCACTTCACCCAACAAATCACCTATAGAGTACTCAACCAAAAATGTTACTATAGGGCTCCCCCCCAACAGTCACTATAGAGCACCCCAGACAACAAGAGTCACTATAGAACTCCTACCCATCAACAGCCACTATAGAGCACCCGACCAAGCCACAGTCACTATTGAGCACATACCCAACATCAGTTACTATAAAGTAAACTACCTAGCAATGGTCACTATAGAGCTTTCCACCAAAAGAGTCACTATAGGGCACTCTGCACAGGAAGAGTCACTATAGAGCATATAACCAACAACAGTAACTATAAAGCACCTATGTAACAATAGTTCCTATAGAGCACCTTACCAACAACTGTTATTATATAGGAACCCAACAACAGTCACTATAGACCCCCATACCCACCAACAGTCACTATGGAGAACTCGATTCAACAACAGTCACTGTAGAGCACTCTACAAAACAACAATCATTACAGAGAACTTCACCCAACAAAAATCACCTATAGGGCACTTTTCCGAACAGGAGTCCTTATAGTGCACTGCACCCAACAAACGTCACTGAAGAGCTTCTACCCAACAACAGTCATTATGAGTACCCTACCAGGAAACAGTCAGTATAAAGCACCTACCTAACAACAGTTACTATAGAATACTCTACCCAGCAACAGTCATTATAGAGCACACCACCCAACAACAGTCACTACAGAGCACCCTACCCAGCAAAAGTCTCTCTTGAGCATGCTACCCAGCAACAGTCACTACAAACACCCTGCCCAGCAACATTCACTACAGAAAACTCTACTCAACAACAATCACTGTAGAGCATTTTACACAGCAACAGTCACAATATAACACCCTACCCAGCAACAGTCACTGTAGAGCACCCTACCCAACTACAGTCACTACAGAGCACTTCACCAAAGAGCAGTCACTATAGAGCACCCTACAAAACAAGTGTCACTAAAGGGCACCTACCCCAAAACAGTCAGTATACAGCACCCTACCCACCAACACTGACTATGGAGCATTGTACTCAAGAGCATTTACTATAGAGCACTCTACCCAACAACAGTCAATATAGAGCAGTCTGCTTAACAGCAGTCACTATAGAGCACCCTACCCAACAATCGTCATTATCTAGAGCACTTTACCCAACAACATTCACTATAAAGCCCTCCACTTAAGAACAGTCACTAGAGAGCACCACACCAAACAACTGTCTTTATGGAGCACCCTATCGAGCAACTGTCAGTATAGAGCACATACTCAACAACAGTCATTATAATGCACTCAACATAACAACAGTCACTATACAGCACCCTACCCAGTAACAGTCACTATGGAGCACTCTACCAAACAACCATCTTTATAGAGCACCTTTCCCAGTCACAGTAACTGTAGAGCACCTATACAATTGTCAGTTTAAAGCAACTAACCAACAACAGTCACTATAGAGCACCTACTCCACATCAGTCACTATAGTGCACTCAACACTACAACAGATACCATAGAGCACCTTACCCAACAGCAGTCAGTACAACAATTCTACAACACAACAGTAACTATAAAGCAACTACCCAACAAGAGTCGGTATAATGCTCATTACCAACAACAGTCACTATGGAGCACTCTACCCAACAACAGTCACTATAAAACACTCTACACAACGACAGTCACTATACAGAACTCTACTGAACAACAATCACCTACAGAGGACTCCATCCAGCAGCAGTCACTATAGTGCACCCTACCCAACAATAGGTAATATAGAGCACCTATCCATAAACAGTCACTATGCGCACCCTTCCAAACAACAGTCCCTATAGAGCTTTTACCCAACAACACTCACTGTAGAGAACCTATTTAAGAACAGTCATTGTGAAGCACCCTACCCAGAAACAGTCACAATAGAGCACCCTACCCAAAAACAATTTTTATCAAGAGCACTTTCCCAGGCAACATTCAGTATAGAGCCCTTCACATAAGAGCAGTCGCTATAGAGCACCATAACAAACAACAGTCCCTATAGAGCACCCCACCGAACAACAGTCAGTATAGAGATCATAACAACAGTCATTATAAAGCACTTCAGCCAACAACAGTCACTATAGAGCACCCAATCCAGCAACAGTCACATAGAGCACTCTATCCAACAACAGTCACTATAGAGAATCCTACAGATCTACAGTCACTATACAGTACTGACCCAACAACAGTCACTTTATAGTACCTACCTAACAATAGTCACTAAAGAGCACCCTACTGAGCAACAGTCACTGTACAGCACCCTACCCAGCAACAGTCACTATGGAGCACTCTATTAAACAAAGGTCTCTTTTGAGCACCTTTCCTAGCAACAGTCAGTGTAGAGCACCTACACAACAATCGTTAGTTTAGAACACCCTACCAACAAGAGTAACTATACAGCATCTACCAAAAATCAGTCACGTAAGAGCACCCTACCAAAAAAAAGTCACTATGGAGCACGTACTTAACAACAGTCATTATAGAGCACCCTACTTAGCAACAGTCACTATAGAGCACCCTACTCAGAAACAGTCATTATAGAGCAACCTACCCAACAACAGTCCCTATAGAGCACCCTACCAACTAGAGTCACTATAGAGCACTCTACCCAGCAACAATTATTATAAAGCACTGTACCCAACAAGTTACTAGAGAGCACTCTACATAACAGTCACTATATATCACCCACCAAACAGCAGTCAACATAGAGCACCTATGCAACATCATTTACTACAGAGCACACTAAACATCCACAGTCACTTCAGAGAATGTACACAACATTAGTCACTATAAAGCACTGTACCACACAAGCATCAATATACAGCACCACATTCACAACGGTCACTACAGAGCACCCTACCCAGCAACAGTCACTATAAAGCATGCTACCTAGCAACTGTAGCTATATAACACCCTACCCAGCAAGAGTCACTACAGAACATTCTACTCAACAACAATCACTATAGAGCACTCTACTCAATATCAGTCAGCATAGAGTACTCTACCCAGCCACAGTCAGTATAGAGCACCCTACATGACAACAGGTAGTATAGAGCACTACACCAAACAACAGTCACTCCAGAGCACCCTACGCAACAACAGTCATTTTAGAGCACATACCGAAAAACAATAAATATAAAGCATTTACCCAGCAACCGTCACTACAGAGCACCCTACACAAAAACAGTCAATATAGAGGACCTACCCGAAAAAGTCCCTGTAGAGCCTTCTAGTTAGCTAAAGTGACTATATAGCACTCTAGCTATCAACACTCACTATCAGAGCACCTTACCCAAGGACAGTCACTAAAGAGCACACGACTGAACAACATTCACTAAAGAGCACTTATGCAACAACAGTCGCTATAGAGCACCTAGCCAGCAGCAGTCACTATAGGGAACATACCCAAAAACAGTCACTATAGAGCACCCTACCAAATCACAGTAATTTTACATCACCCTCCCCAACAACAGTCACTATAGAGCACTTCACCCAACAACAGAAACAGTGGCACACAACACCAAACACACATTCCACAGTTCACACACCTCACACAGACACATATCACTCATCACACACCCACTCCAGAGTGCACACACTGCACACATACACATGTCACCACACACACACTCCACAGGCACACACCTTACATAGAGACACACCATGCCCTCCACACGCTACACACACAAAACACAGTGCACATACCTCAGACATACATCAGTCGCCATACTCACATACACTGCAGAGTACACAAACCTCACAGAGACACGCAGCACAAACCACACTAACTCCACAAACACACCACAATGCACACACATCACAGAAATAAACACCAATCACCTGAGAGTTTATTCACAATGCAGACACCTCACACTGTCACACACCACCCACCACATTACACGTAGCACACACATCACACAGACACAAAACTCACCACACACACTCTCCACAGTACACACACCTCACACAGACACACACCCACTCATCACACAAAAACTCCACAGTGCACACACTTCAAACAGAAACACACCACTCACCACACACACATTTTGCAGTGCAGATATTTCACACAGGCACACGACTCACCAGAAACACACAACGCACAGTGTGCACACTTAACAGAGACACAAAACACTCGCCACACATACATTTCGCAGTGCAGACACCTCACACAGGCACACCACTTATCACAAACACACACTCCTCAGTGCACACATCTCAAACAGAAACACACCTATGACCTCACACACACTTTACAGTGCACACATCACACACAGACACACAACGCACACCACACAAATGCACACATTGCACTGTGAACACAACTAGTCCAAACACACCCCATTCTCCATACACACACACTACACAGTGAAAACACCTATCACAGACACACAAGATTCACCAGACCCACATACTTCAAAGTGTACAAAACTCACAGAGACACACACTGCTCACCACACACACACTCTCCACAGTGCAAAAACCTCAGACACAAGTCACTCACCACACACTCTTCACATTGCACACACCTCACACAGAGACACACCACTCACCAAACAAACACACTCCACAGTGTAAACACCTCACAGGGACATGCACAAATTAGCACATACACACACTCCACTGTGCACACACCTCATGCAGACACACACCACTTATCACACACAGTGTCCATAGTTTACACACCTTACACAGACAAACTACACACAACTCACACTCCAGAGTGGAGACTTTCAGCACAATCACACCTTACCACACACACTGCACACTCAAGCTCGACAGTGCATACATTACACACAAACACACACAACTTATCACATGCATACTACACAGTGAATACACCTCACATAGGCACCCACCACTCTCCATACACACGCTCCACAGTTCAGACATATTGCCAGTCACCACACACACTCCACACACATACCCCAGTGTGCACACACCTTAAACAGACACACACACCCACACATCAAAGAGTGCACAGAACTCACACACACTACTCTCCACAAACATAACACTCCAGAGTGCACACATTTTACACAGACACACACCACTCAACAAACACACTCCAGAGTTCACATAACTAACACAGACCCACAGCAATTACCACACGCACATTCTTCATAGTGCACACACCTCACACACACAACTCAACACACACACACTCAACATAAAAGAAACCTCATACACACATACGACTGACCACACACACTATACAGTAAACACATTTCACACAGAAACACAACACTCACTGCACACACATTCTGCATTATGAACACCTCACACGGGCACACCTCTCACCACAAACACAGACTGCACAGTGAACACACCTCACAAAGACAAACATCACTGACCACACACACACTCCAAAGTGCACACATCTCAAACAGTCACACTCCACTCACCACACAAACACACACAAACTGCATAGTGCACACACATCACAAAAACACACACAACTCAACATACACACACTACACTGTGCACACACCTCACACAGACACACACCACTCACCAAACACACAATCCACAGTGCAGACACCAAACACAGGCATACCACTTACCAAACACACTACACATTGCACTCATATAACACAGATACACACCACTCATAACACACACACTCCACAGTGTACACATTTCACACATGCACACAACTCTCCACACACACACCTTCTACAGTGCACACACTTTACACAGAGACACATCAGGCACTCTACACACTCTACACGCAATACACAGTGTGCATTCCTCAGAAATACATCACTCAAAACACACACACACCCCAGAGTACACACACCTCACAGAGACACACAGAACGCACCACACAAACTCCACAAATACACACCACAATGCACACACATCACACAAACACCAATCACCTGACACCTTATCCACAATGCAGACACCACACACTTTCACACACCAGTCACCACACGCACTCAACACACCCACTCAGTGTACACATTTCACACAGACACACTGCACTAGCCACACACACTCCACAGTGCACACATCTCACACAAATCCCACTGTAGAACACACACACACTACAAAGTATATGCACCTCACACAGACACAGCACTCAACATAGACACACATTCCACAAGGCACACATCTCAGAGACACACGCTACTCATGACCCACACACTTTACAGTGAAGACACCTCACACAGACACAGGACTGACCACACACACTACACAATAATCACAGCTCACATAGACACACAACACTCACCACACTCATATTTCACAGTGCAGACACCTCACACAGGCACACGACTCACCATAAACACATACTGCACAGTGCACACACCTCCAAAAGACACACACCAGTGACCACATACACACTCTTCAGTGCACACACCTTACACAGAAACACAACACTCACCATACACACACACAACACAATGCACACACCACACATAGACAATAGTCACCAAACACAGTTTAGACTGCAGACACCTAAAACAGATACACCACTCACCACACACACTACACAGTGCCCTCTTGTCACACAGACACACACCACTCACTGCAAACACAATCAAAAGTGTAGACACTCCACAAAAACACACAACAGTCACCACACACTCCACAGAAATTCCACTGTTTGCACACCTAAGACACACACCTCTCAATAGGCACACTTAATGCACACACTTCACATAAAATACACATCACACTGACTCAAAACTCACCACACACACAGTCTCCTCAGTGCACACACCTTACACAGACACACACAGCTCATCACACACAAACTACACAGTGCACACACCTCATGCAGACACACACCACTTACCTTACACAAGGCACACACCTCACACAGACACACATTAAGCATTCCAAGGACTCCACACATAATCCACTGTGCACATACCTCAGACACACACCCCTCATTCCACAGAAACTCCAAAACACACACCTCACAAAAACACAAAGCATGAACCACACAAATTCTGCACACACACACTGTAATGCACACACATCAAACAGACAAACACCAATCACCTCACATGTTTTCCACAATGCAGGCATATTACACTTTCACACCCCAGTCACCACACACACTCAACAGATTCACTCAGTGCACACATTTTACACAGACACACACCACTCACACACTTACTGCAGAACACACACACTACACAGTGCACACACCTCACACAGCCACACACAACTCTTTAGACTCACATACTACAGAGTGCACACAACTCACAAAAATACACACTACTCACAACACACACTCTACACTGCACATACCTCACACAGACACGCAGCACTCATGACACACACACTCCACAGTGAAGACACCTCATACAGAAACACTACTGAACACACACTACACAGTGAACACACCTAACAGAGACACAGAACACTCAGCACACACACAATTCACAGTGCAGACACCTCACACAGGCAAATGACTCACCACACACACTCCACAGTGCACACACCTGACACAGACACACACCTCTGACTACTCATACACTCCCCTGTACACACACCCCACACAGATGCACACCACACACCACACAAAAAACAGACTGAACTGTGCACACACCTAACACAAACACACACCGCTTGCCACACTGACATCACAGTGCACAAATCTTACAGACACACCACTCACCACACAAACTCTTGGCACAGTTTAAAAACCTCACAGATAAACAAGTCACTCACCACACACACTCTTCTCTGTGCACATATCTCACATAGACACACACCCCTCACCTGACACACACAGTCCATTGTGTGCACACCTCATGCAGACACACAACAGTTGCCACATACACATTCTCCACAGTGCACACATCTCACAGACACACACCACGCAACACACACTGCAGAGTGCAGAATCTAGCACAAACTTCACTTCAACACGCACTGCACATTCACACTTGACTGTGCATGCATCTCACACAGAAACACACCCCTCATAACATGCATACTACACAGTGCAAACATCTTGCACTGGCACACAACACTTACCACACACACTCCACAGAATAGACTCCTCACAAAGACACACACCAATGACCACACACACACTTCTCAGTGCACACATAACACACAGACACACACAGACTCACAAATAAAAGATTGCAAAAATCTCACAGGGACAAACAACACTCACCACACAAACATTTTGCAGTACACAAACCTCACACAGGCACACACCACTCACCAAACACACACTCCACGGTTCACACAACTCAGACACACAGCAGTCACCACACACACACCATAGTGACCACACATTACACACATTACTCACGCGACACACACTCCACATTGAAGAAACCTCATACAGACACATGACTGATGGCACACACTACACAGTAAATACATGTCACGGAGACACATGACACTGCACACACGTTCTGCAGTGCAGACACCTCACACAGGCACACCACTCACCAAAAACAAACTGCACCGTGAACACACCTCACAAAGAGACACAACACTTATCACACACACTCCATAGTGCACACACCTAACACACTCACCACTCACCAAACACACAAAAACTGCACAGTGCACACATTTCACAAAAACACACACTGCTCACCAAATACAAAATCCACAGTGCAGACATCAAACACAGACATACCACATACCACAGTTACTACACAGTGCACTCACCTCACACAGACACACACCATTTACTGCACACACTTTCCAAAGTGAAGACACTATACACAGACACACACCACTCAACACTCACATTTCATTCACACTCCACTCTGCTTACACCTCAGACACACGTCTCTTAATACACACACTTAACAAACGTAGTCCACATAGCATAAACCTTACACAGACACAAAACTCAACACACACACTCTCCAAAGTGTACACACCTCACAAAGACACCCACCAATCATCACACACAACCTCCCCAGTGCACACACCTTACACAGAGACACACCACACACTCTGCACACTCCACAAACAATCCACAGTGGACATACCTAAGATATTCTCCACTTGCCACACTCACAGTCACACCTCATAGAGACACACAGCACACACCAAACTCCACAAACACACACTACGATGCACACACACCACACAGACAAACACCAATCACTTGTCACCTTATCCACAATGCAGACACCTCACCCTGTCACACACCAGTCACCACACAAACTCAACACACATACTCAGTGCACACATTTCACACAGAAACACCCCACTCAGCACACACACTTCACAGTGCACACAACTCACAAAAGCACACACTGTAAAACACACACACAGTACACTGTGTACACACCTCACACAGACACACACCACCTACCATGTAAAGGGACTTCACAGTGCACACCTCAGAGAGACACACAGCACTCATCATACACCAAAACTCCACAGTGCACACACCTCAAACCAACACACATTACTCACGATACACACACTTTATAGTGAAGATACCTCACAAAGACAGAAGCCTGTGGACACATACTACACAGTAAACACACACACACAGACAAATAACCCTCACAACACACACATGCTGCAGTGCAGACACCTCAAACAGCACAAGACTTACCAGAAACACACAGTGCACACACCTCACAAAAACTCACACCACGGACCAAAAACAAATTCCTCACTGCACACACCTCACGCAGAAACACACCACTCGCCACAAAAACACAAACTGCACAGTGCACACATCTTACACAAAAACACACCACTCAGCATACACACACACTACACAGTGCACACACCACACACAGATAATACTCACCAAACACGCACTCCGCAGTGCAGAAAGTTAACAGACATACCGCTCCCCACACACTACACAGTGCACTCAACTTACACAGACATACACCACTCACCACAAACACAATCCAAAGTGCAGACACTCCACAGACACACCACTCATAACACACACTCCACACACACTGCACTTTGCACACATCTCACGCAGCTACGCAGCACTCAATACACACACTTAACGCACATACTTCAAATAACACATATCACAGACACAAAATCCACCACAGTGCACACACCTCACACAGGCACACACCACTCATCACACACAAATGCCACTGTGCACACACCTCACACAGACACACACAACTCACCACACACACACTCCACAGTTCACAAACCTCACACAGACACACATTATGCAGTCCACAGACTCCACACATAATCCACAGTGAACATACCTGAGACACATAAAACTCATTACACAGAAACTCAAAAACACACACCTCAGAGAGACACTCAGCACGCATTACAGACACACCACAATGAACACACATCACAGACACACAGCCATCACCTCACAACTTATCAAAATGGCAGGCATCTCACACTGTCACAAACCAGTCAGCACACACACTCAACACACACACACATTGGACATATTTCACACAGAACCACACCACTTATCACACACTCCACGGTGCACAGACCTCAAGCAAACACCCACTGCAGAACACACTCAGACCCCACAGTGCACACATTTCACACAGACACACATGACTCTCCAAACACACATACTACACAGTGCACACATCAGAAAGACACACACCACTCACCACACAAAATCTACACTGCACACACCTCACACAGAAATACACCACTCACGACACACACACTCATCAGTGAAGACACCTCATACAGAAACACTGTTTACCACAAATACTACACAGTGAACACAACTAACAGAGGCACAAAACTCACCACACACACATTCCACAGTGCAGACACTTCACACAGGCACACTACTCACCACACACCCAACAGTGCACACACATGACACACACATATCTGACCACACAGACTTCACAGTGCACACACCACACACAGACACACACCACACAAACACACACTGCACTCTGCACACACCTAACCCAAGCCCACATCACATACCATACACACACACTACACAGTGCACACACGTCACACAGACACACGAGATTCACCACACACTCACTCCACTGTTAAAAAACCACACAAAGGCAAACACCACTCACAACACACACACTGAGCACATGAAGAAAACCACACAGAGACACAAGTCACTCACCACACACATTTTTCAGAGTGAACACACCTCACACAGACACACACCACTCACCACACACACACACGCCACAGTGCACACACCTCACAGGGACACACACCTATCAGAACACACACACCACACTGCACACACCTCACACAGAAACACACCACTTACCATGCACACACTGTCCACAGTGCACACACCTTACACAGACACACAACACTCACACTCACACTCCAGAGTGCAGTTAGCCCAGACACACACCACTTACCACACACACTGCACACTCACACTCCACTGTGCATACGTCTTATACTGACACACAACACACATTACACACATACTATACTTTGCACACATCTCACACAGGTGCACACTACTCACCACACACACTACACAGTGCACACGCCTCACAGAGACACACACCACCCACTGCACACACAACACAAATTGCCGACACTCCAAACAGACACACACCTCTGACCACACACATACTTCAAAGTGCACACACTTCACACAGACACACACCACTCACTGCACCCACAATCTCCGCCATGCATACACCTCACAGAAATACACAGCAATCAACACACACACAATCTACTGTGCACACATTTTACGCAGAACCCACGAACATACTCTCCACAGTGCAAACACATCACACAGAAACACAGCACTCTCAATATACACACACTTTTAAGTGAAAACACTTAGCACACACCCACACAACTTAAGACACACATTGCACACTCACACTGCGCTGTGAATACATCTCACACAGACACACACCACCCATCACACACATACAAAAAAGTGCACACAACTCACACAGACACACCATTCACCACGCACATAACACTTCACAGTGCACACCTTTCACACAGACACACATTACTTACCATGCACACACTCTCCACAGTGCACACATCTCACACAGACACAGCATGCAACAAACACACTCCAGAGTGCACACACATAAGCCAGACACACACAACTTACCACAGACACTGCACACTCACACTCCACTGTGGAAACATCTTACACAGACACACACCACTCATCACATGCATACTACACAATGCACAAACCTCACACAGGCACACACCACTCACCACACATACTACACAGTGTACTCACCTCACACAGACACATATCACCAACTGCACAAACAATTCAAAGTGAAGACACTCCACACAAATACACACAACCAAGCACACACACTACACACACACTACACTGGGCATACATCTCACACAGAAACACACCACTTAATACACAAACTTTATGCACACACTTCACATAGCTCAAACATCACATAGACACAAAACTCAACACACACACTCTTCACAATGCACACAACTTACACAGACAAACACTACTAACAACACACACATTTTACAGTGAAGACACCTCACACAGACACAAGACTGACAACCCACACTACACAGTAAACACACCTCACACAAAAAAAGACACTCACCAAGCAGATATTCTGCAGTGCACACACCTAACACAGGCACACACCACTCACCAAGCACACACTCCAGAGTTTATACAACACACACAAACACACAACAGTCACCACACACACAATCCATAGTGCACACACCTCACAAACAGCACTCACGGAACACACCCCATGTTGAAAAATTTTATACAGACACACAAATGACCACAAACCCTATACAGTAAATACATTTCACACAGACACACAACACTCACCGAACACACATTCCGCAGCACAGACAACTTACACAGGCACACCACTCACCAAAAACACACACAGCACAGTGAACACACCTCACAAATTTACTATAGAGCACCCTATCAGTAACAGTCACTAAAGAGTACTTCACCCAATAACAGAAAATATAAAGCACCTACCCAAAAACAATCACTATAGAGCACTCTAGGCAGTAACAGTAACTATAGAGCTCTCAACCCAACAACAGTCACTATAAAGCATCCTACTCAAAAACAATCCCTACAGAGCACCTACCCAACAACAGTTACCCTAGAGCACACCACACAGTAACAGGCAGTATGGAACACCTACCAAACAACAGTAACTATAGAGCATTCTATCCAAAAGCAGTCACTATAGAGAACCCCACGCAACAAAGTCACTATAGAGGAACATACCCAACAACAGTAAATATAAAGCACTCCAACCCACAACAGTCACTATGGAGCCACTCACCCAACAACAGTCACTATGGAGCACTCTACCCAACAAGAGTCAGTACAGACCACTCTACTAAACAACAGTCACTATAAAGCACCTACACGACAAGAGTCACTATAGAGCATCTACCCAACAACAGACACTATAGAACCCTTTACCAAACAACAGTCACTATAAAGTTCTCCACCCAACAACAGTCACTGTAGAGCACAACACATAACATCAGTGACTATGAAGCACACTACCCAGCAGCAGTCACTAAAGAGCACACTACTCTACCACAATCACTATAGAGCACCAGACCCACCAACTGTCATTATAGAGCAACCTACCCAGCAACAGTCACCATACAGAACACTACCAAGCAAGAGTCACTATAGAGAACTTCAGACAACAGCAGTCACTATATATAGAGCACCCTTTTAAAAAACTGTTCCTATAGAGCACCTACCCAAGAACAGTCAATATATAGCACCTATGCAACAACTGTCAATATGCAGCATGCTACCCACAAACAGTAACTATAAAGCACCCTACCCAACAATAGTCACTATAGAGCCCTCTACAGAAAAAAGTCACTAAAGAGCACTCTACCGAAAAAACAGTCACTATAGAGCACCCTACCCAAGAACAGTCACTATAGAGTACGCTACTTAACAACAGTCACTAAAAAGCACTCTACCCAGCAATAGTAACTATAGAGCACCTTACCCAAAAACAGTCAATATGTAGAGCACTCTACCCAACAACAGTAACTATAGAACCCTCCAGCCAAGAACAGTCGCTGTAGATTACCATACCCAACAGCAGTCTTTATGGAGCACCCTAGTGAACAACAGTCAGTATAGAGCATACACTCAACAAACACTATAAAGCACCCCACCCAACAACAGTCACTATAGAGCACCATACCCAGCAACAGTCACTATAGAGCACTTTACCTAAAAACAGTCACTATGGATTACTTAACCAACAACAATCACTATAGAGCACCACACACAACCACAGTCTCTATAGAGCACCTACACAACAATAGTCACTATAAAGCATTCTATCCAGAAACTTTCACTGTCGAGCACCCTACCCAGCAACAGTAACTATAGAACACTCTACCCAACAACCATTACTATCAAGCACCCTATCAAGCAGCAGTCACTATAGAGTACTTACACTACAGCCGTCAGCTTAGAGCACCCCACCACAACAGTAACTATATAGCATCTACCCAAAAACAGTCATTATAAGAATCCTACCTAACAACAGTAACTATAGAGCACGTACCAACAACAGTCACCATAGAGCACCTACCCAACAATACTCATTAAATAGCACCTACAAAACAACTGTCTCTAGAGAGCAAACTATGCAGCAACAGTCAGTATAAAGCACCTGAACCACAACCATCAACTTAGAGCACCCTACCAACAAAAGTCACTATACACAGCCAACCCAAGAAAAGGCACTAAAAAGCACCCTACCCAGCAACAGTCATTATAAATCACCTACCCAACAACAGTCATTATAGTGCACTCAACCTGTCAACAGTTACTATAGAGCACCATACTCAACAACACTCCCTCTGAGCACCCTACCCAAAAACAATAACTATAGACCACCTACCCAACAACAGTCAACATAAAGCACATAACCAAACAAAAGTCACTATGGAGTTTCTACACAGCAACAGTCACTATGGAGCACTCTACAAAACAACAGCCACTATAGAGAACTCTACACAAAAACAATCATTTATAGAGAACTCTACCCAAAAGCAGTCAGTATAATGCACTCTACTCAACAGCAGTTTCTATAGAGCAACATAACAAAAATCAGTCCCAATGAGCAGCCTATCCAACAACAGTCAATGCAGAGAACCTACCCAATGACAGTCACTATAGAGCACCCTACTGAGCAACAGTTTTTATAGAGCACCCGACCAACAACAGTCACTATAGATCAACCTACCAAGCAACAGTCACTATACTGTGCCATATCCAACAACAGTCACTATGTAGCACCCTACCAAAAACCTCACTTTAGAGAACCTCCCCAGAAACAGTAACTATAGAGCACCTACTCAACAACAGTCACAATATGTAACCCAACCCAATAACAGTCACTATAGAGTATTGTACCCCAAAACGATCAGTATTGAGCCTGCTACTCAAAAACAGTCAGTATAGAGCACACTACCCAAAAACCAGTCACTATAGAGCACTCAACCAAAAAAGAGTCACCATAGAGCACCCTACACAAAAACAGTCACCATGAGGCACCCTTTCAAACAGTCACTATAAAGCAACCAATAAACAACAGTCAATGTAGGGTACTTACCTAAATAAAGTCACTATAGAGCACCCCACCCAACAACAGTCAGTATTGGGCTATCCACCCAACATCAGTCTCTATAGAAAATATTATCCAGCAACAGTCACTATAGAGTTTCTACACAACAACAGACACTATACAACACCCACACAACAGACACTATAGAGCACCCTACCAACAGCAGTCATCATAGAGCACCGTACAAGAAAATAGTCACTATACATCACCTACCCAACAACAGTCAGTATAGAGTAAGCTCTTCAACAACAGTAAATATAGAGAACTCCACACACAACAGTCACTATAGTGCACTGTACACAACAAGTCACTATAGACCACCCCACCCAACAACAGGTACTACAGAGTACCCTAAACACAAACAGTCACTATAGAGTACCTACCTAGCAACAGTCAGTATAAATCACCCTACCAAACAACAGTCACTGTAGAGGACCCTACCCACCAAAAGTCACTATAGAGAACCCTAACAAATACAGTCACTATAAAGAATCCTACCCATAAACAGTAACTATAAAGCACCTACACAACAATGCTTACTGTAGAGCACCTTACCCAAAAACAGTCACTCTAAACAATTTAACCTAAAACAGTCACTTCAAAGCACTCAAACCAACAACAGTCACTATACAGCACTCTGCACAATAGTCATTGTGAAACACTCCACCTATCAAAAGTCACTAATAGAGCAGTCTATGCAACAACAGTCACTATGGAGCCCCCCACAAACAACAGTCACTATAGAGCATTTTACCAAACAACAGTCAGTATAGAGCACAATACAAAACAACAGCCACTATAGATCACTTATTCAACAACAGTAACTATAAAGCCCTCTACAAAAAACAGTCACTATAAAGCACTCTGCCATACAACAGTCACTGTAAAGCAACCTACCCAAGAACAGTCACTATAGAGCACTCTACCCACAAACAGTCACTTTAGAGTACTCTATGCAACAACTGTCAGTATAAAGCCATCCACCCAAAAAGAGTCAACATAGAGCACCATACTTCACAACAGTCTCTATGGAGCACCCAAGAGAACAACAGTCAGTATGGAGCACATAATCAATAAAAGTCACTTTAAAGCACCCCACCCAACAGCAGTCATTATAGAGCACCTTACCAAGAAACAGTGACTATCTAGAAAGCTCTCAACAACAGTCACTATGGAGCACCTATTCAACAACAGTGAGTATAGAGCACCACTTCAAAAAATAGTCACTATAGAACACCTACCCAACAAGAGTCATTAAAGAGCACCCTGCCCAGCAACTGTCACTGTAGAGCACCCTACCCAGCAACAGTCACTATGGAGCACTCTACCAAACAAGCGTCAGTATAGAGCACTCTATCCAGCAACAGTCATTATAGAACACCTACATCACAACCATTGGTTTAGAGCACCCCACCAACAACAGTAACTATACAGCACCTACCCAAAAACAGTCACCGTGAAACACCCTACTCAGAAACTGTCACTACACAGCAAGTACCCAAAAACAGTCACTGTAGAGCACCTACCCAACAATAGCCACTAAAGTGAAACCTACCCAGAAACTGTCACTGTAGAGCACCCAACCCAGCAAGAGTAACTATAGAGCACTCTACCCAACAAACTTCACTATACAGCAACCTACCCAGCAACAGTCACTATAGAGCACCTACACAACAACTGTCAGTTTAGAGCATCCCAACAACAACAGTAACTATACAGTACCTACACAAAAAAATTCACTATAGAGCACCCTAACCAGCAACAGTCACTATAGAGCACTTACCCAACAAGTGTCAATATATGGCACTGAATCCAACAGTTACTATAGAGCACCATACCCAACAACACACACTATGAGTAACTATAGAGTACCTACCCAGCAACCATCACTATAGAGCACATTACCCAGCAACAGTAACTATGGAGCACTCTACCCAACAACAGTCAGTATAGAGCACTTTACACAACAGCAGTCACTATAGAAAACTCTACCCAATATCAATCATCTATACAGCACCTACACAACAACAGTTACTGTATTCTACCCAGCAACAGTCACTATAGAGCACTCCACCCAAAAACAGTCACTATAGAGCACCCTACCCAGCAATGGCCACTATAGAGCACCTGACCAACAAAAGTCAATATAGGGCAACCTACTAAGTAACAGTCACGATACAGCACCCTACCCAACAACAGTCCATATATGGCACTGCACCAACAACAGTCTCTGTAGAACACCTACCCAAAAACAGTAACTATAGAGCACCTACTCAACAACAGTCACTATAAAGAACCATACCCAACAATAGTCACTATAGAGTACCCTACCCAACAAAAGTCAGTATAGAGCCCTCTACCCAACAACAGTCACTATAGAGCACTCTACCAAACAAGAATCTCTATACAGAACCATACCCAAAAACGGTCATTATAGAGGATTCTTCCCAACAATAGTAACTATAGAGTACTCAAATCAACAACAGTGACTATAAAGTACCTCCCAAAAAGCAGTCACTATAAAGCACTCCACCCAGCAACAGTCACTACAGAGCAGTCTACCCAACAAGAGTCACTATATAGCTCACTATCCAGCAGTAGTCACTGTAGAGCACCTACACAAAAAGAGACAGTATAGAGCACCCACAGAACAACATACACTATAGAGCACCCTACCAAACAACAGTCACAATAGAGTGCCCTACCCAATAAAAGTCACTATGGAGCACCCTACCAACAACAGTCACTATAGAGAATCCTACCCAACAACAGTCACTATAGAGAACCTTTATAGAAACCCCCACTAGAGAGCACCCTACCCAAACACTGTCACGATAAAAAACATACACAATAACAGTCAGTATAGGGCATTCTAACCAAAAACAGTCAATGTTGAGCACTCTAAACAATAGTCAGTATAAATCACTCCACCAAACAACAGTCACCTATAGAGCACTCTACTGTAGAACTGTCACTGTAAAGCACCCTTTCCAGAAACAGTCTCTATATAGCACTTTACCCAATAAGACTCAATATAGAGCACCCTACACAACAATAGTCAGTGTAGAGCACCTAAACAACAACCGCCAGTTTAGAGTACACTACCAACAGTCATTATAAAGAACAAACCCCAAAATAGGGTACTACTACTCAACAACACCCTACTCAACAACAGTCAGTAAATAGCCCCTAACCAACAACAATCAGTATAGAACACCTACCCAACAAGTCACTAGACTGCACTCAACACCACAACAGTTACTATAAAGGACCATACCCAACAACACTCACCATGACCACCCTGTTGAACAACAGTAACTATACAGCACCTACACAACAACAGTCACTATGTAGCACCCTACCAAAAATTGTCACTTTAGAGAACCTACCCACAAACTGTAACTATAGAACACCTCCTCAGCAACAATCACTATAAATAAACCAACCCAATAACAGTCACTATAGAGTACCCTACCAAAAACAATCAGCATAGGACATGCTACCCAAAAAGATTGAGCATAGAGCACGCTATCCAACAGCAGTCACTATAGAGCATGCTACCCAACAAGAGTCACCATAGAGCACCCTACACAAAAACAGTCACTAAATAGCACCCTTCCCAACAACAGCCACTATAGAGCACCCCACTCAACAACAGTCTTTATAGGGAACTTACCAAACAACAGTAACTATAGAGCACTCCACCCAGCAACAGTCAGTATAGGGCTATCCACCCAACAACAGTCACTATAGAAAACAATATTCAGCAACAGTCACTATAGGGCTCCTACACAATAACAGACACTATAGAGCACCCACACAACAACAGAGTATACAGCACCCACACAACAATAGACACTAAAAAGCACCCTTCCAACAACAGTCACTATAAAGAAACCTACACAAAAATAGTCACTAAAGAGCACTCTACAAAGCAACTGTCACCATAGAGCACCCTATGCATCAAGAGTCACTATAGACCACTCTACCAAACAAGCGTCAGTATAGAGCACTCTACCCAGCAACAGTCAATATAGAATACCTACACAAAAACCGTCAGTTTAGAACACTCCAACAACAGTAACTATACAGCACCTACTTAAAAACAGTCACCATAAAGCACCCTATTTAACAACAGTAACTATAGGGCACCATACCCAGCAACAGTCCCTATAGAGCACCATACCCAGGATCAGTGAAAAATGAGCACCTACCATCAACAGTCACTATAGAGCACCTACTTAACAGTCACTATAGTGCACTGAACCCAACAACTGTTACTATAGAGCACAATACCCAACAACTGTTACTGTAGAGCACAATACCCAACAACACTCACTATGAGCACCCTACACAAAATCAGTAACTATAGAGCACCTACCCACCAACAGTTAGTATAGAGCACATTACCAAGCAACAGTTACTATGGAGCACTCTACACAGCAACAGTCAGTATAGAGCACCCTACTTAACAACAGTCATTATAGAGCACTGTACATATAATCGTCATTATAGAGCACTCTTTCCAACAACAGTCACTATAGATCTTCAACCCAAACACAGTCACTATAGGACACCTACCCAAAAACAGTCACTTTGGAGCACCCTACATAAAAAGAGTCAATATAGAGAACCTACCCAACAACAGTCACTGTAGAGCACCCTACCCAGCAACAGTCAGTATAGAGCACCCTACCAACAAGAGTCTGTATACAGCACCTTAGCCAGCAACACTCACCATAGAGCACCTACACAACAGCAGTCCTATGGAGCACTCTTTCCAGAAACAGTCACTATAGAGCACTCTTTCCAGAAACAGTCACTCTAGATCACCCTTCCCAGTAATAGTCACTATAGAACACCTACCCAAGAGTAGTCTTTATAGAGCACCCTACCCACCAACAGTCACTATAGAGCAGCCCATCCAACAACAGTCACTATAAAGCACACTACCCAACAGCAGTCACTACACAACACTGTGCCAAACAAAAGTCACTACAGAGCACCTATCCAACAACAGTCACTATAGAGCAACCTACCAAACAAGAGTCACTATAGAGCTCGTACCCAAAAACAATCAGAATAGAGCACCTACTCAGCGACCATCACTATAAAGCACTCTATTCAACAACAATCACAAAAGAACACCATACCAAACAACAGTCAGTATAGAGAACATACCTAGCAAATGTCACCATAAAGCTCCTACAAAACAACAGTCCCTATAGAGCCCTCTACCCATGAACAGTTATTATAGAGCACCCCACCCAACAACAGTCACTCTAGATTACTCTACCTAGCAATAGTTACTATAGAGCACCTACCAAACAACAGTCACTATAGAGAATCCTAACCAATCACAGTCACTATAGAGCACCTACATTACCACAGTCACTATAGAGTACCCTATGCAAAAAAGTCACTATAGAGCACCTACCCTACAACAGTCACTATAGAGCAATCTACCAACAACAGTTACTATAGAGCACTCTACACAACAACAGTCACTATAGAATTCTCCGCAAAACAAAAGTCACATATATAGCACTCTGCCCAACAACAGCCACTATAGATCAACCCACAAGAAAGTCACTAGAGAGCAAACTGCCCAACAACAACCACTATAGAACACACTGCTCAACAAAAGTCAGTAGATAGCACCTACCCAACAACAGTCACTACAGAGCACCCTATGTAGCAACAGTCGTTATAGAGCACCCTACCCAACAACAGTCACTGCAGAGCACCTTACCCAACAGCAGTCATTACACACACCCTACCCAAAAACAGTCAGTATAGAGCACCATACCAAACAACATTCCCTGTAGAGCACTCTACCTAACAACAGTCAGTATAGAGCACCTAACCAGCAACAGTCTTTATAGAACACTTCAGCCAACAACAGTCACTACAGGATACTGACTCAAGAAACGTCACTATAGAGCACTCTACCTAGCAGTAGTCACTATAAAGCACCCCACCCAGCAACAGTTACTATAGAGCACCCTACACATCAAGAGTCACTATACATCACCCTACCTAATAACAGTAACTATAGAGCACTTACCCAACAAGAGTAACTATAAAGAACCTAACCAACAACAGTATAAAGCAACCTATGTAGCAACAGTCACTATAGAACTCTCTACACAACAGTCACTCCAGAGCACCCTACACAGAAACAGTCACTATAAAGCACCCTACACAACAAAAGTCACTATACAGCATTCCACCCATGAACAGTCACTATAGGCCAATCTACGCAACAACAGTTAATATAGAGCCCTCTACACAGCAGACACTATATGAAACTTTACCAAACAACAGTCAACAATATTGCACTGTACCCAACAACAGTCACTATAGAGCACCCCACAAACAACAGTTACTATAGTGCATACTATCCAAAAGCAGTCAATATAGAACACCCTGCCCAACAAAAGTCACTATATAGCACCTACCCAACAACAGTCCCTATAGAGCCCTACCCAAAACAATCACTATAGGGCAACTATCGAACAACAGTCAGCATAGAGTCCTCTACCAAAATATAATTACTATAGAACACTGTACTTAACAACAGTCACTATAAAGCACGCTATTAAGCAACAGTCATTTATATGGCACATACTTTTCAACAGTCACAATAAAGTTCTATACCCAACAACGGTCAGTATAGAGCACCATGCCGAACCACAGTCAGTATGGAGAACCGACCCAACAGTCTGTATAGAGCATTTTACCCAGCAACAGTCACCATAGATCACCTACACAACAGTCAACATAAAGCACTGTACCCAGAAACAGTCACTATAGATCACCCCACTTAACAACAGTCACTCTAGAACACCCTACCCAGCAATACTCACTTTAGAGCACCTACTCAACAACAGTCACTATAGAGCACCCTACCCAACAACAGTCACTATAGAGAACCATACCCAAAACAATCACTATGGAGCACCCACACAACACATGTTTGAAAAGAGCACCTACATAACAACAGTCAGGATAAAGCACACTATGCAAAAAAATGTAACTACAGAGCACCTACCCAGCAACAGTCACTACAGAGCAATGTACCCAACAGTTACTATCGAGCACTCTTCACAACAACTGTCACTATAAAATACCCCACGAAAGAACAGAAACCTATATAGCACGCTACATAGCAACAGTCACTATGGAGCACCACACCCGACAACAGTGACTATAGAGCACCCTACGCATCAACAGTCACTTTTATATCACCCTACAAACAACAGTCACTATATAGCACCCTACGTAACAGCAGTCTCTATGAAGCACCTACCGGACCACAGTCACTATAGAGCAAATACTTAACACTAGTCACTATAGAGAACCTACACAACAACAGTCAGTATAGAGCTGCCAACGAAACAAGAATCACTATACACCATTCCACACAATAACAGTCACTATAGAGCACCGATCCAACAAGAGTGCCTACAGATCACCTACCAAAAAAGAGTCACTTTAGAGCCCTCTCTCCAACAACGGTCACTATAAAGCACTCTACTTAACCACACTCATTATTGAGCACTCTACCAAACAACAGTCACTATAGTACACCCTACGCAAAAACAGTCACCACAGGGCACTCTACTCGACAGCAATCACTATAGAGCAACCTATCCAGCAGCAGACACTATAGAGCACCTACACAATATCTGTCACTATAAAGCACCAAATGAAAAACTGTCACTATAAAGCACCTGCCCACCAACAGTCACTACAGAGCACCTACCCAACAACAGTCACTAAAGAGAACTCTACCCAACCACAGTCACTATAGAGCCCTGTACCCAACAAGAGCAACAATAGAGATACTTACCCAACAACAGTCACTATAGAGCACTCTACCCAACAGCAGTCAGTATAGAGCACCCTACCAAGAACAGTCACAATGGAGCACACTACCCAGCAAATGTTAGTACAGAGCACCCTACAAAGGAACAGTCACTATAACACACTCTATGCAAAAACAATCAGAATAGAGTACACTACACAAGAACTGTCACTATAGAGCACCTAAACATCAAGAGTCACTATAATGCCCTCTACCCAACAAGTCACTATAAAGCAGTCTACACAAAAATAGTCACTATACAACACCAAACCCAAGAACAGCCACTATAGAGCACTCTACACAACAACAGTCACTATAGAGAAACTTACCAAACAAAAGTCACTATAGAGCACCCCACCCAATGATAGTCAATATAAAGTACCTGTTAAACAATTTTTATTATATAGCACCCTACCCAGCAGCAGTGAGTATAGATCATGCTACTTAGCACCAGTCAGTATAGAGCACCCTACCAATAATAGTCACTATAGAGCCCTCTACAAAACAATAGACACTATACAGCACCCCAGTCGAAATTAGTCACTATAGAGCACCAGGCGAAGCAACAGTCACTAAAGAGCACCTATTTAACAAGAGTCACTAGAGCACCCTACTCAACCAGAGTCTGTAGAGACCACCCCACCCTAAAACAGTCACTATGGAGCATGCTACCAAGCAACAGTCAGTATAGAGCACCCAATGCAGCAACAGTCACTGTAGAGCACTCTACCCAGCAACAGTCACTCTAGAGCACCCTACGCAGCAACTGTCACTATAGAGCACCCTACTCAGAAATAGTCACTATATAGCATTCCACCCGACAACAGTCACTATAGAGCACCGACAAAACAACAGTCACTATAAATCACCTACCCAAAAACAGTCACTTTAGAGCACTCTACCTAACAACCATCACTATAGAGCACTCTACCCAAAAAAGTCAGTATACAACACCCTACCCAAAAATAGTCACTATAAAGCACTCTATGCAACGACAGTCACTATAGAGCACCCTACCCAATAACAGTCACAATGGAGCACTCCACCCAACAAAAGTAACTATAGAGCACCTTACACAAAAGCAGCCACTATAGAGCACTCTACCCAACAAGAGTCACTATAGAGCACCCTACAAAATAAGTCAGTATCCAGAGCTCCCTACCCAACAACAGTCACTATAGAGCATCCTACCCAACAGCAATCACTACAGAAAACTCCACCCAGGAACAGGCACAATAGAGCACTGTACAAAATAGTCAGTATAGAACACTCCATCCAACAAGAGTGAATAACAAAGCACTCTACCCAACAACAGTCACTATAGAGAAACCCACACAACAGCAGTAACTATGGAGCACCTACTCTACAACAATCGTATAGAGCACCCTACCAAGCGACAATCACTATAAAGCACCTATGCTACAACAGTCACTATCTAGAGCACTCTACCCAAAAGCAGTCACTACATAGCACCCTACCCAGCAACAGTCAGTATTGAGCACCCAACCAAACAACAGACACTATAGAGCACTCCACCCAACAAGAGTAACTATAGCACATTCTACTGAAAAACATTTACTATAGAGCACTTTAATGAACAACAGTCACTGTAGAGCACATACTCATCAACAGTCACTATAGAGCATTCTACCCAAAAACCATCACTATAGATCACCTACCCAACAACAGTCAGTATAGAGCAACCTCCCTGACAATATTCTCTATAAAGCACTATACCCAACAACATTCACTATAGAGCACCATATATAACAACAGTCACTATAGAGCACCTCACTAACAACAGTCACTTATAAGGCACTATACCCAACAATAGTCAATATAGAGCACCCCACCAAACAACAGTAACTATAGAGCACTCTAACCTACAACAGTCACTATAGAGCAACTACCCAAGAGTCACTATTGAGCACCTACCTAAAAAATGTCAGAAGAGAGCACCTTTCTCAACAACAGTTGGTATAGAACAACTACAAAACAACAGTCTCTATAGAGCTCTCTACCCAATAACAGTCATTATAAAGAACTCTACTTAACTACAGTCACTATATAACACCCTACCCAAGAACAGTCACTATAGAGCACTTTACCCAACAACAGTCACTATAGAGCACCTTCCCAACAACTGTCACTATGGAGCACCTTCGCAAAAACAGTCACTATAGGAAACCTACCATACAACAGTCACTATAGAGCTTTACCCAACAAAAATCAGTATAGAAAACCGTACCCAACAACTGATGGTATACAGCATCAACAGTCACTATAGATAACTCCACCCATCAACAGTAACTCTGGATCACCGTACCCCAAAACAATCACTACAGAGCACTCTACACAACAACTGTCACTATAGAGCACACCACCCAAAAACAATCAGTATAGAGCACACTAACCAACAACCGTCACTATAGAGCACCCTATTCAACAGTCAGTATAGAGCACCCTAACAACATCATTAACTATAGAACACCCTACAGAACAATAGTCACTTTTGAGCACCTACCAAACAACAGACACTATAGAACACCTACCCAACAACAATCACTATAGAGAACTCACCCAACAGCTGTCACTATAGAGCAAAATAGTCAACAACAGTCACTATAGAGTCTCTACCCAAAAAAGTCATTGTATAGCACTCTACAAACAATAGTCACTATAAAGCACCCTACCGAACAACAGTCACTTTTAGAACACTCTACCCAAGTATTGTCACTATAGAGCACCCCACACAACAATAGTCAGTATAGGTCACCCTACCCAATAACATTCACTATAGATATCCTACACAATTATATGCCACCAACCCAAAATATGTCAGGATAGAGCACCCTATTTATCAAAAGTTTGTATAGAGCAACTACCCAACAAGAGTCTCTATTAACCTCTCTACCCAACAACACTCAGTATAGAGCACTGTACCCAACAACAGTCACTACAGAATAAACTACCCAAGATCAGTGACTATAGAGCACTCTACCGAACAACAATCACTATAAGGCGTTCTACCCAACAATAGTCACTATAAAGCACTAAACCGAACAATAGTCACTACAGATCACCCAGCCCAACAACAGTCACTTTACAGCACCTACCCAACAACAGACACTATAGAACACCCTACTTTAAAACAGTCAATACAGAGTATACTACATATCAACAGTCAGTATAGGGCACTCCACCAAACAACAGTCACTATAGAGAACCTACACAACAATACACACTATATAGCTCCCTAACCAACAAGAGACACTATACAGTTCCCTACCCAAAACAGTCACTATAGACCACTCTACCCAACAAAAATTACTATAGAACACCATACCAGCAACAGTCACTATAGAGCTCACCATTCAACAACAGTGACTATAGAGAACCTACCCATCAACAGTCACTATAAAGCCCTTATTCCACCAACAGTTACCTATAGAGCACTCTACCCAACAACAGTCAGTATGGAGAAACACACCCAACAACAGTCAGTATAGGGAACCTACAAAACAACAGTCACATTAGAGCACCCTACTCAGCAAATGTCAGCAGAGAGCACCTAAACAACTACAGTCACTATAGAGCAATCGACCCGGGAACAGTCACTATAGAGAACCCCACCCAACAACAGTCACTCTTGATCACAATACACAACAATATTCACTATAGAGCACCCACCAAACAATAGTCACTATGGAGCAGTCTACCTAACAGCAGTCACTATCGACCACCCTACCATCAACAGTCACTATAGAGCACCCTACGCAACAACCATCACTATAGAACACCTACATAACAACTGTCACAATAAAAAAACCTTCCCAAACAACCTCACTATAGAGCCCGTACCCAAAAACAGTCACTATAGATTAATCTATCCAACAACAGTTTTTATGGAGCACTCTACACAACAGTCACTGCAGAGCACTCCACTAAAACACAGTCACCTATATAGCACTCTACACAACAGTCACTATAGAGCAACCCAAAGTCACTATAGAGCAACCCACCAAACAACAGACACTATAAAGGAAACTACCAGGCAGCAGTCACTATAGAACAACCTGCCCAACAAAAGTCACTATAGAGCACCATACCCAAACACAGTCTTTATTTTGAAAGTTACCCAACAACAGTCGCTATAGAGCACCTACCCAAAAAAATCACTATAGATCACCTACCCAACAACAGTCACTATAGATCACTCTACCTAACAACATTCACTATAGAACACCATTCGAAACAACAGTCACTATAAAGCAGACTATTCAACAACAGTCAGTATAGAGCACCTACACATCAGCAGTCACTCTAAAGCCCTCTATGCAACAACAGTCACTTTAAAGCTCTCTACCCAACAACAGTCAGTATAGAGCACCCTACCCAATAACAGTCACTATAAAGCATGCTACCCATCAACAGTCATTATAGAGCACTGTACCGATCAACAGTCATTATAGAGCACCCTAAAAATCAACACTCAGTATAGAGCATCCTACCTAACAAGAGTCTCTATTCACCATTCCAATGAACAACAGTCACTATAGAGCACCGAAACAACCACAGTCTCTATAGATAACCTACCCAACAAAAATCACTATTGAGCCCTCTAACCAAAAATAGTCACTATCGAGCAGTCTTCCCAACAATAGTCACTATAGAGCACTCTACCAAACAACAGTCACTATAGGACATCCTTCCCAAGTAGAGTCACTATATGGCACTCTAAAAAACCAGTCACTATAGATCACCCTACCCAGCAACAAACACTATAGAGCACCTACACAGAAACTGTCAACATAAAGAACCTATACAACTGTCAATATAGAGCATCTACCCACCAAGAGTCATTATAAAGCATCTACCCAACAACTTTCACTATAGAGAACTCTACCCAACAACAGTCACTATAGAGCACTGTACCCAACAAGAGTCACAATAGAGTAACCTACCCAACAAAAGTCACTGTAGGGCACCTACCCAATGAGGGTCACAATACAGCAACCGACCGAACAACAGTCACTATAGAGCACCTTCTCAACAACAATCACTATAAAGCACCTATTTAACAACAGTCACAATAGAGCAATCTACCCAACACAATCAAGATAGAACACTGTTCCCAACAACTATCACTATAGAGCACTGTACACAGCAACACTCAATATAGATCACTCTACTTAGCAAGAGTCACTATAACCTACTTTACACAATAACAGTCAGAATAGAGCACCATACCCAACAACAGTCACCCAGAGCACCTACACATCAACAGTCAGTATAGAGCCCTCTACACATGAACAGTCAGTATAAAGTTCTCTACCTAACAGTCCCTATAGAACAACAAATGCAAGAAGAGTCATATAGAGCACTCTATTCAACAAGTCACTATAGAGCAACCTACCGAACAAAAGTAACAATAGAGCACCCCACTCAAGGACAGTCAGTATAGAGTACCTACCAAATAAATTCATCATAGAGCACCCTACCCAGAAACAGTGAGTATAGAGCATCCTCATTAACAACAGTCAGTATAGAGCACCCTACCAATAACAGTAACTATAGAGTACCCTATCAAACAACAGTCACTATAGAGCTCCGACTCATCAAAATTCAGTATAGAGCACCTACAAAACACCAGTCACTATAAAGCACCTACCCAACATCAGTCAGTATAGAGCACTCTACCCAACAATAGTTACTATAGATTACAGCATCCAACAATCATTACTATAAACACCCCACCACACAACAGTTACTAAGGAGCACCCTACTTAGCAAAAGCCACTACAGAGCACTTATTCGACAATAATCACTATAGTGTAAACTACCCAACAACAGTCACTATAGAGCATGCTATGCAGCAACAGTCATTATAGAGCACTTACACAAAGACAGCCACTATAGAGCACCTACCAAACAACTGTCACTATAGAGCCCTTTACCCAAAAACAGTCACTATAAAGCATTTTACCCAGTAACAGTCATTATGTAGAGCCCTCTATTCAGCAACAGCCACAGTAAAACACCTACCCAACAACAGTCAGCATAGAGTCCTCAACCCAGCAATAGTCACTATAGAGCACCCTGTGCAACAGCAGTGACTTTACAGCCCACTACTCAGCAACAATCACTATAAAGCACCCTGCCCAGCTAGCATCACTATAGAGGACTCTACCTAACAACATTCCATATAGAGTACCATATCGAGCAATAGTCATTATAGAGCACCCAACCCAACAGCAGTCACTATAGAGCACCCCACCCAACAACAGTAACTATAGAGCACCCTTCTCAACAACAGTCAGTATAAAGCACTTAACATACAACAGTCACCATAGAGCACCTACACAACAACAATTACAACAGAGCACCTACCCAACAACAGTCACTTTACAGTACCCTACACAGCAACAGTGAGTATACAGCACTCTACCCAAAAATAGTCACTATAGAGCACCTACCATACAACAGTAAGTATAGAGCACTAAACCCAACAACAGTTAATATAGAGCTCCTAACAAACCACACTCACTATAGAGCACCCTATGCAGTAACAGTCACTGTAGAGAATTGCACCCAACAACAGTCACTATAGAGCACCCTACCAAAAAACAGTCAGTATAAAGCACCTACCCAACCACAGTCACTATAGAACACCCCACCCAATAACAGTCAGTATTGGGCACTTACCAAACAACAGTCACTACAGGCCACTTGACCAAACAACAGTCGCTATAAAAAACCCAAACCAAAAACGGTCTTTATAGAGCACCCTACCCAGCAACAGTCACTATGGAGCACCATACCCAACAACAGTCACTATAGAGCCCTCTACCCAAAATAATCCATATCAAACATTGTACCCAAAAACAGTCACTATAGACCACACTATTTAACAACATTCACTATATAGCACCTACCCATCAACAGTCCCTATAGAGTCCTCAACCCAACAATGGTCAGTATAGAGCACCACACTGAACAGTCAGTATAGAGAACCTACTCAACAGTCTATATACAGAAACCTACAAAGCAACAGTCACCATAGAGCACTCCACTCAACAACAGTCACTCTAGAACACCACTCAACCCAAAAACAACAACAGTCAATATAGAGCACTCTACCCAGAAAAAGTCACTATAGAGCACCCCACTCAACAACAATGGTCACTCTAGAACTCCCTACCAAGCATTAGTCACTATAGAGCACCTACTCAACAGTCACTAGAGAACACTCTACTCAACAACAGTCACCATGAAGCAGCCACAAAACCCCTGTCACTATAGGGCACCTAAATAACAACAGTCAGTATAGAGCACCCTATAAAAAAAGTCACTATAGAGCACCTACCCAACAGTCACTATAGAGCAATGTATCCCAAAACAGTTAGTATAGTGCACCCTACCCAACAATCGTCAAAAGAAAGCACCTACTCAAAAACAGTCACCACACAGCTCCCTACACAACAACAGTCACTATAGATCAACCTACTCAACAGCAGTCTGTATAGATCACCTACCCTGCAACAGTCACTCTAGGGCACTGCACCAACCAACAATCACTATAGAACAGGTACTCAACAACAGTCAATATAGATTACTCTACCCAGCAATAGTCTCTACAGAGCACCCCTCCCAATAACAGTCACTATAGAGCACCCTACCCAGCAACAGTCACTGTTGAACACCCTACTTAGCAACAGTCATTATGAAGATCCCGACAAACAACAGTCACTCTATAGCAACCTACCCCACATCAATCACTATAGAGCACCTACCCAAGAAAAGTCACTATGAGCATCCTATCTAACAACAGTCACTATAGAGCACCTACCCACCAACACTCACTATAAAACACTCTCGAACAACAGTCACTATAGAGCACTTTACCCAACAAGAGTCAGTATAGAGAACTCCACCCAATAACAATCACCTATACAGCACCCCCAACAGTTACTATAGAGTACCCACCTAACAACAGTCCATGTAGAGCACCCTACCTAGCAACAGCCACTATGCAGCACCTACCTAACTTCAGTCACTATAGAGTACTCTGCCCAGCAAAAATAACTATAGAGCACTCCACCCAACAGTCACTATAGAACACCCTACCTAGCTACAGTCATTATAGACCACCCTACCAACCACAGTCACTATAGAGCACTCTATGCAACAACAATCATTCCAGAGAAAGTACCCAAAATCTGTCATTAGGGAACACCTACTCAACAACATTCACTATAGAGTACTCTACCGAACAACAGTGACTATAGAGCACCATTTCCAACAACCGTCACTATAGAGCACTTAAACAAAACCAGTCACTATAGAGCACCCTACCCAACAACAGTCACAATAGAACACCCCACCCAATAACAGTCAGTATAGAGCACTCTACCAAACAACAGTCACTTTAGAGCACTCTGCACAACAACAGTCACTATAGAGCACCTACCCAACAAAAATCAGTATAGAGCACCCGACCCAACAACAGTCACTACAGAATACCTGCCCCAAAACCGTCAGTATATAGCACTGCACCCAGCAACAGTCACTATAGAACACCCCACTCTACAACAGTAACAATCGAGCACCCTATTCAGCAGCAGTCACATACAGCCTCCAACAGAATATCAGTCACTATAGAGCACCCTACTAAACACAGTCACTTTAGAGTTACCTACCCAACAACAGTCATTATGGAGAACCTACCCAAAAGCAATCACTATAGAGCCCCTACCCAACAAGAGTCACTATAGAGCACCTACCCAACAACATTCACTGTAGAGCACTCTACACAACAACTGTCATTATACAGCACCATACCCAACCACAGTCACTATACAGCCCTCTACACAACAGACCCTAAAAAGCACTTTACCCTGCAACAGTAACCTATAGAGCACTCTACCCAACAACAGTCAATATAGAGCACCCCACCAAACAACACTTACCATAGAGCACCTACCAAACAACGGTCACTATAGTGCACCCTACTCAATAAATATCAATATAGAGCACTCTACTCAGCAAAAATTTCTATAGAGCGTCCTAGAAAGAAACAGTGACTCTAAAGCACTTTAACCAACAACAGTCAGTATAGAGCACCTACACAACAACAGTCACTACGGAGCAACCTACTAAACAATAGTCATTATAGAGCACTTACCCAAAAAGAGTCACTGTAGAGAACCTACGAATAATAGTCACTATAGGGCACCAACTTGACAACAGTCATTATAGAGTGCTTTACTATACAACAGTTAATATAAATTACGGTACCAAAAAGAGTCACTATAGAGAACCCTACCAAACAACATTCACTATAAAGCACCTACCGAACAACAGTCACCATAGAGTATCCTACACAGCAACAGTCAGTATAGAGCATGGTACCAACTACAGTAACTATATATATTTCTAACAAACTACAGTCACTATATAGATTTCTAACAAACAACAGTCACAATACAGCACCTACCAAACAACAGTCACTATATAGCACCCTACTTGGCAACAGTCACTATAGAGCACTCTACCCAACAACAGTCACTATAGAGCACCCCACAAAACAGCAGTCACTATCTATAACACTCTTTCCAACAACAGTTACTATAGAGCACCCCACCCAGCAATAGTCAGTAAAGAGCACTTCACTGAACAACAGTCTTTGTAGAGCATGCAAACTGACAACAGTCACTACAAATCACACAACCTGACAACAGTCACTATAGAGCACTGTACACAACAACAGTCACCATAGAACACCCCAACAAAAACAGTCACTACGAAACCTTCTACCCAACAACTGTCACTATGGACAACCCTACTTAACAAAAGTCAATATGGAGCACCATACTGAACAACAGTCACTGAAGAGCACCTTTGCAACAACATTCACTATATGGTACTCTACACAGCAACAGTTCTTATAAAGCACCCTATCCAACAACAGTCACTATAAAACACTCCACCAAACGACAGTAACTATAGAGTACCCTACCCATCAGCAGTCACTATAAAGCACGCTAAACAAAAACAGTTAGTATAGAGCACTCCACCAAACAGCAGTCACTATAGAGCACACTACCCAACAACAGTCACTATAGATTATGCTGCCCGACAACAGTCACTAAAGCACTGTACAAAACAGCATTCAGCATAGAGGACCCCACCCAAGAAAAGTCACTATCTAGAACACTCTACCAAACAACAGTCACTATGGAGATTCCCACACAGCAAAACTCAGTATAGACCACACCACCCAACAACAGTCACTATAGAGCATCATACACAACAACAGTCATTATAGAGTACTCCACCCAGCGTCAGTCACTGTAGAGCACCCTACCCAATAACAGTCACTTTAGATCCCTCTGCAGAATAACAATCACTATGGAGAACCCTACCCAACAACAGTCACTATAAAGCACTCCACCCAACAACAGTTACTAGAGAGCAACTATGCAACATCAGTCTCTATAGAGCACTCTACCCAAAAACAGTCACTATAGAGCACACCAAACCAACAACAGTCACTATAGAGCACCAACCCAAAAACAGTCACTATAGAGCAGTCTAGTCGACAACAGTTACTATAGAGCACTGTACTGAAAAACAGTCACTAAAGAGCACCCTACCCAACAACAGTCACATAGAGCACCTACCCTACAGCAGTCACTACAGAGAACTCTATTCAACAACAATCACTATAGACTACCTGTCCAATAACAGTCACTATAGAGCCCCCTACTGAACAATCGTCATTGTAGAGCACCTACCCAACAACCATCACTATAGAGTACTCTATTCAGCAACAGTCACCATAGAGCACCCCATGCAACAATTGTCACTATAGAGCACGCTACCCAGCAATAGTCAGTATAAAGCACCCTACACAATAGTGTAGAATGCTCTATACTGACTGTTCTTCAATAGGATGCTGTATGGTGACTCTTGTTGGGGACAGTGTTCTATAGTGACTGTTTTTAAATAGAGTGCTGCATAGTTACTGTGATTGGTTAGGGTGATTTCTAAAGACATTTCTTGGATTGCATGCTCTATAGTGACTGTTGTTGGGTAAAGTACTCTATATTGATTGTTTTTGGGGAGGGTGTTCTATATTTACTGTGTTGGGTAGAGTGCTCTAGATTGTGACTGTTGTTGGGTAGTTGCTTGGTAGTGACTATTGTTGCCTAGAGTGCTCTATAGTGACTGCTGTTAGATAGGTACTGTATAGTGGCTATTGCTGTTTAGGGTGTTCTACACTGACTGTGGTTGTGTAGCTGCTCTATAATGCCTGTGGGTGGGTAGAGTGCTCTATACTGACTGTTGTTGGGTAGGGTGCTAATAGTGATTGTTGTTGGGTAGGGTGTTTTATAGTTACTGTTGTTGGGTAGAGTGCTCTACATGGTGACTTTTGTTGGGTATGTGCTAGGTAGTGACTGTTGTGTAGAGTGCTCTATAGTGACTGTTGCTAGGTAGGTACTCTATAGTGACTGTTTCTGGGCAGGGTTCTGTATACTGACAGTTGTTGTGTAGGTACTCTAAAGTGACTGTTGCTGGGTAGAGTACTCTATATTGACTGTTGTTGGGTAGGTGCTTTGTAGAGACTGTTGCTGGGTAGGGTGCTCTACACTGACTGTTTTTAGGTAGGTGCTGTATAGTGACTGTTATGGGGTAGAGTGATCTATAGTAACTGATGTTGGGTACAGTACTCTATAGTGACTTTTGCTGCTTTGATTTCTGTATAGTGACTGTTGTTGGGTAGGTGCTCTATAGTAACTATTGCTTGGTATGGTGCTCTCTAGTGACTGTTGTTGGGTAGGTGCTCTTAACTGACTGTTGTTATGTGTGGTGCTCTATAGTGACTGATGTTAGATAGAGTGCTCTATAGGTGTCTGTTGTTGGACGGAGTTCTCCATAGAGACTGTTGATGTGTAGAGTGCTCTATAGTGACTCTTGCTGCGTTGATTTCTGTATAGTAACTGTTGTGGGATAGGGTGCTCTATAGTTTCTGTTGTTTGGCTTGGTGCTCTATAGTGTCTATTGTTGGGTTGGTGCTTTATAGTGTCGGTTGTTGGGTAGGTGCTCTATATTGAATGTTGTTGGGTGGAACGCTCTATAGTGACAGTTGTTTGGTAGGGTGCTTTGTAGTGACTGTTTTAGAGTAGTGTGCTCTATAGTGACTGTTGTTGGGTAAAGTGCTCTATAGTGAATGTTGTTGGTTAGGGTGCTCTATAGTGACTGTTTCTCTTTAGGGCGTTTTTTCATGACTGTTGTTGTGTACAGTGCTCTTTAGTAACTGTTGTTTGGTAGGGTGATCTATAATGACTTGTTGAATAGCATGCTCTATAGTGATTGATGCTAAGTAGTGTGCTCTAAAGTGACTGTTGTTCGGTGGGGTGATCTTTACTGACGGTTGCTTAGTGGGGTTCTCTATGTTTTTGCATAGAGTGCTCTAGATAGTGACTGTTGTTATGTAGGGTTTTCTATAGGGACTGCTGTTGAGTAGAGTGCTTTATACTGACTGTTTTTGGGTAGAGAAGTCTAAAGTGACTGTTGTGTAGGGTGCTCTGTAATAACTGTTGTTGGGTAGTTGCTTTATAGTGACTGTTTTGGGGTAGGGTACTCTATAATGACTGTTTTTGGGTACAATGCTCTATAGTATCTGTTTCTGGGTAGAGTGCTTTATGGTGACTGTTGTTGCATATGTGCTCTATAGTTACTGTAGCTGCGTAGGTGCTCTATAGTGAATGATTTTGGGTAGGTGCTCTATAGTGACTGTTGTTAAGTAGTGGCTTGATAGCGACTGCTAATGATCTATAGTGAATGTTGTTAAGTAGGGTGCTATACAGTGATTTTGCTGGGTAGAGTGCTTCATATTGACTGTTGCTCGGTGGGGTGTTCTATAGTGACTGTTGTTGTGTGAATGCTCTACAGTGACTGTTGTTGGGTAAAGGGCTTTTAGTGATTCTTTTTGGGTAGATGCTTTGTAGTGACTCTTGAATTTTAGGTGCTGTATAGTGTCTCTTGTTGCGGAGAGGGCTCTATAGAGACTGTTTATGGGTAGAGTGTTCTATAGTAACTGTTTTTGTGTAGAGTACTGAATAGTTACTCTTTTTGGGTCTAGGGTTCTATACTGACTTTTGTTGGGTAGAGTGCTCTATAGTGACAGTTGTTGGGTAGGGTGCTTTATAGAGACTGTTATTGAGTGGGGTTCTCTATGGCGATTATTGTTGGGTAGGGTGCAGTATAGTGACTGTTGTTGGGTAGGTTCTCTATAGTGAGTGTTATTGGGTCGGGTGCTCTATTGTGACTGTTGTTGAGTAGGTGCTCTATCGGGACTGTTTTAGGGTAGGGTGCTTTATAGTGACAGTTGTTGGGTGGGGTTCTCTATAGCGATTATCATTGGATAGAATGCTCTATAGTGACTGTTGTTGGATAGGTTCTCTATAGTGAGTGTTATTGGGTTGGGCGCTCTATTGTGACTGTTGTTGAGTATGTGCTCTATCTGGACTGTTTTAGGGTAGAGTGCTCTATAGTGACTGTTGTGTGGACTGCTCTATAGTGACTGCTACTGTGTAGGGTGCTCTATAGTGACTGCTGTTGGGTAGGTGCTCTATAGTGACTGTTTTTCGGTTGGTTGCTTTATAGTGACTGTTGGTAGAATGCTCTATAGTGACTTGTGAAATGTGGTCACTGTGCTGAGTGTGTTTTTGGTAAGTGGTGTGCCTGTGTGACGTGTTTGCACTGCAGAATGTGTTTCTGGTGAGTGTTGTGTGTCTGTTTGAGATGTATTTACTGTGTAGAATGTGTGGTCATTCGTGTGTCTGTATGAGGTTTCTTCTACATGGAGTGTGTGTGCACTCTTTAATGTGTGCATTTTGCGTGTCTGTTTAAGGTATGTGCACTGTTGGGTATGGAGTGTGTGTGGTGACTGGTTTGTGTCTTTGTGAGGTATCTGCACTGTGAAGTGTGTGTGTGTGGTGAGTGGTATGTGCCCGTGTGAGGTGTGTGCACTGTGTAGTATGCATGTGATGAGTGGTGTGTGTTTCTTTAAGATTAGTGCACTGTGGAGAGTGTGTGTGTGGTGAGTTTTGTGTCTGTGTGATGTGTGTTATGTGGAGTGTGTGCGTTAATTGTGTGCATTGAGTGGTGTGTCTTTTTGTGAAGTGCGTGCACAATGGAGTCTGTGTGGAGGATTGTTTGTGGTGAGTGCTGTGTGTCTGTGTTTAGTGTCTGCACGTTGGATTGTTTGTGTGGTGAGTGGTGTTTGTGTGAGGTGAGTGCACTGTGTAGTGTCTGTTGTGAGTGGTATGACTGTGCTAGTGGTCTACACTTTAGGGTGTGTGTCTGGTGAGTGTTGTCTGTCTGTGTGAGGTGTGTGCACTGTGTAGTGTGTGTTTATGGTTAATGGTGTGAGTTTTTGTCAGGTGTGTGCAGCGTGCAGTTTGTGTGTGTTTGTGTGGTGAGTGGTGTATTTTGTGGGCAGTGTCTGCATTGTGGAATGTGTGTGTGGTTAGTCTTGGGGGTCTGTGTGAGGTGTGTTTACTGTGTAATGTGTGTGGTCAGTCTTGTGTTTCTGTGAGGTGTCATCACTGTAAAGTGTGTGTTTCTTGGGTAGTGTGTCTGATTGAAGTGTGTGAACTGTGGACTGTTTGTCTATGGTAAGTGCTGCTTGTCTTTGTGAGGTGTGTGCACTGTGGCATCTCTGTGCATGTTATGTGTTGTGTTTGTGTGAGGTGTGTGCACTGTATAGTTTGTATGTTTTACAGTGCGTGTTTTTGTTAGGTGTGTGCACTGTGGAGTGTGTGTGCTGAGTTTTGTGTGTCTGTGTGAAACATGTGCACTGAGTGTGTGTGTTAAGTCTTTGTGGTTACTGGTGTTTGACAGTTTTAGGTGTCTGAATTGTAAATAATGTGTCAGGTGATTATTGTTTGTGTAATATGTGTGCATTGTGATGTGTGTTTGTGGAGTTTGTGTGGTGCGTGCTGTGTGTCTTTGTGGTGTGTGTACTCTGGAGTGTGTGTGAGTGTGGCGAGTGGCGTATGTCTGAGGTATGTGCACTGTGGATTGTGTTTGGAGTGTGTGCGGGCATGGTGTGTCTCTGTGTAAGTTATGTGCACTGTGGAGGGTTTATGTGTGCTGAGTTGTATATGTGTGAGGTGTGAGCACGGTAAACTGTGTGATGCATGGTGTGTGTCTCTTGTGTTGTGTGTTTACTGTGAAGTATGTGTGTCTGGAGAGGTGTAGGTGTCTTTGTGAAAACTGCACTGTGAAGTGTGTGTTCTACAGTGTGTTTGTGTGTGTGAGTTCTGGGTACCATGGAGTGTGTGGTGAGTGGTGTGTTTTCGTGTGAATGGTGTGCATTGAGGGTGTGTTGAGTGTGTCTGGTGACTGGTGTGTGACAGTGAGAGGTGCTTGCATTCTGGATAGGGTGCGAGGAGATTGGTGTGTGTCTGTAATGTGTGTGCATTGTGTTGTGTGTGTGGAATTTGTGTGGTGTGTGCTGTGTGTCTCTGTGAAGTGTGTGTTGTGGAGTTTCTGTGTGTTGAGTGGTGTGTGTCTGATTTATGTGCACTGGGGATTATGTGTGGAGTCCGTGGACTGCCTGGTTTGTGTCTGTGTGAGGTGTTTGCACTGTAGAGCCTGTGTGTGATGAGTAGTGTGTGTCTGTGTGAGGTGTGTGCAGTGTGGGGAGTGTGTTTGTGGTAAGTTTTTAGGCTGTGTAAGGTGCGTGCTACATTGAGAGTGTGTTAAGTGTGTGTATTGAGTGGTGTGTATCTGTGTGAGATGTGTGCACAGTGGAGTGTTTGTGGAGTGTGTGTGGTAAGCGGTGTGTGCCTGTGTGATGTGAGTGGGCTGTGTAGTGTGTGTGGTAAGTGATATGCTTGTGTTTGGTGACGCACTTGGATTGTGTGTTTGTTGGGTGTTGTGTGTCTGTGTGAAGTGTGTGCACTGTGTAGTGTGTGTGTATGCTGAGTGGTGTGTGTTTCTGTGAGGTGTGTGCACTGTGCAGTTTGTGTTTGTGTGATGAGTGGTGTGTGTCTGTGTGACATGTGTGCATTTTGGAGTTTGTGAGTGTGGTCAGTGGTGTTTGTCTTTGTGAGGTGTGTTCACTGTGCAGTGTGTGTTTGTGGTGAGCGGTGTGACTTTGTGAGGTGTTTGCACTGCAGAATGAGTGTGTGGTGAGTGGTGTGTGTCTCTGTAAGGCATGTGTTGTGGAGTCTCTCTGTGATGAGTGGTGTGTGTCTGAGGTGTGTGCACTGTGGATTATGTGTGGAGATCATGGACAGAGTGGTGTGCCTCTGTGTGATGCATGTGCACTGTGGAGGGTGTATGTGTGCTGAGTGGTGTGTGTCTGTGTGGAGTGTCTGCCCTTTAGATTGTGTGTGTGCAGTGGTTGCTGTGTGTCTGTGTGAGGCGAGTGCACTGTGCAGTGTGTGTGGTAAGTGATATGTCTGTGTTTGGTGTCTGCACTGTGGATTGTGTGTATGGTGAGTGGTGTGTGTTTGTGTGAGGTGTGTGCAGTGTGGAGAGTGTGTGCTTGGTAAGTGGTGTGTGTTTTCGTAAGGTGTGTAAACAGAGGTGTGTGTGCTGATTGGTGTTTGTTTCTATTAGGTGTGTGAAATGTGGAGTGTGTGTTTGTGGTGATTGGTGTGTGTCTGTGTGAAGTGTGTGCACTCTGAAGAGTGTGGTGAGTCACTTGTGTCTGAGTGACGTTTTTGCCCTGTGCTGAGTGTGTGTGTGGTGAGTGGTGTGTGTCTGTGTGTGGTTTGTGCACTGCAGAATGTGTCTGGTGAATCTTGTGGGTCTGTGTGAGGTGTGTACACTGTAGTGTGTGTGTATGGTGAGTGGTTTCTGTCTGTGTTAGGTGTGTGCACAGTGCAGTGTGTTTGTGTTGTTTCTGGTGTATATTTGTGTGCGGTGTGTGACTGGTGTGTATTTGGTCAGAGGTGTGTGTCTGTGTCAGTTGTGTGCATTGTGAAGTGTCTGTGGTGAGTAGTATGCCTGTGTGAGGTGTCTGCAGTGTGGAATATGTGTGGTGAGTGTTTTGTGTCTCTGTTAGGTGTGTTCACTGTGTAGTGTGTGTGGTCTGTAGTGTTTCTGTATGAGGTGTCTTCACTGTGAAGTGTGTGCGCTGTGAGTGGTATGTGTCTGTGTAAGGTGTGCACTGTGGAGGGTGTGTAATAAGTGGTGTGTGTTTGTGTAAAATGTGTGCACTGAGTGTGTATGTTGAGTGTGTGTGGTTACTCATGTGTGAAAGTGTGAGTTGCCTTCATTTTGGATAGGGTGTAATGTGATTGGGGTGTGTCTATGTGATTTGTCTGCCTTGTGTGTGTGTGTGCAGAATTTTGTGGTGTATGCTCTGTGTCTCTGTGAGGTGTGTGTGGTGGAGTTTCTGTGTGACGAGTGGTGTGTGTTTGAGATATGTGCCCTGTGGATTATGTGTGGAGTCCGCGGACTGAGTGGTGTGGGTCTCTGTGAGGTGTGTGTGTTGTGAGTGGTGTGTGTCTGTGTGAGGTATTTACACTGTGAAGTTTGTGAGAAATGGTGTGTGTCTCTGTTAAATTTGTATATTGTGGAGAGTGAATGTGCTGTTTTGTGTCTGTGTGATGTGTGTGCTGTGTGGAGTGTGGGTGGAGAGTGTGTGTGGTGAGTGGTGTGTGTCTTTGTGCAGTTTCTGCACTTTGGATTGTGTGTGCATTGAGTGGTTTGTTTCTGTGTGAGGTAAGTGCACTGTGCAGTATGTGTGGTGTTGGGTATGTCTGTGTTAGCCATCTCCACTGTGGAGTGTGTGTTTGGTGAGTACTGTGTGTCTGTGTGTGGTATGTGCACTGTGCAGTTTTTGTGTGTTTGTGTGGTGGGTGGTCTGTCTGTTTGATAGGTGTGTACGCTGAAGTTTGTGTGTGTTTGTGTGGTGAGTGGTGTGTGCACTGTGGAGTGTGTGTGGTCAGTGGTGTGTGTCTTTGTGAGGGGTGTTTACTGTGCAGTGTGTTTTTAATGAGTGGTGTGCTTGTGTGAAATGTCTGCACTGTAAAATGTGTGTTTGGTGTTGTGTGCCTATGTGTCTATATTTGGGTGAAGTGCTCTATAGTGGCAGTTGTTCGGTTGGGTGCTGTAATCTGACTGTTTTGGGTATGGTGCTCTATAGTGACTGTTGTTGGCTATGTGCTTTATACTGACTGGTCTTTTGTAGGTGATCATTAGTGAGTGTTGTTGGGTCGTGTGCTGTATAGTGACCCTTCTTGAGTAAAATGTTCTAATACTGAATGTTGCTTGGTAGATAGCGCTATAGTAACTGTTGTTGGTTGGGTGCTCTACTTTTTAGGTAGGACCTCTATATTGACTGTTTTTGGGTAGGGTGCTCTATAGTGACTGTTGTTGGGTAGGTGCTTTATAGTCACTGTTGTTGGGTATGTCCTCTATAGTGACTGTTGTTGGGTAGGGTGCTCTGTAGTGACAGTTTTTTGGTGCAGTGGTCTATACTGACTGTTGTTGCATAGGAAACTCTATTATGATTGTGGCTGAAAAGTGTACTCTCTAGTGCCTTATGTTAGAGTGCTCTATAGTGACCATTTCTGCATCGGGTGCTCTATAGTCACTCTTGCTGGGTAGGGTGCTCTATATGGAATGTTGTTGGGTAGGGTACACTATAGTGACTGTTGTTGGTTAGGTGCTCTATAGTGGCTGTTGCTTGGAAGTATACTCTATTGGCTGTTGTGAGTGGGGTGTTCTATAGTGACTGTTTCTGTGTAGAGTGCTCTATAGTGACTGATAATTACGTGCTTTATAGTGACTGTTAAGTGGGATGCTCTTTAATACAGTGCTCTATAGGTGACTGTTTTTGGGTAGGTTCTGTATAGTGACTGTTGTTGGTGGGGTGCTCTAAACTGATGGTTGTTGGGTAGGTGCTCTATAGTGGCTGTTGTTGGGAAGGTGCTCTATAGTGACTGTTTTAAGTGGGGTGCTCTATAATTACTGTGGTTTGGTACAGTGCTCAATAGGTGACTTTTATTGGGTGAAGACTTTATAGTGGCTACTGTTGTGTAAAGTGCTTTATAGTGAATGTTGTGCTGAGTGCTATATAAGTGACTGTAGTTCGGTATAGTTTTTAATAGTGACTGTTGTTGTTTAGGGTTCTCTATAGTGACTGATGTTGGATACGGTGCTCTATAATGATTGTTGCTTGATGGATTGCTCTATAGTGACCCTTGTGGGTAGCATGCTCTATAGTGACTGTTGCTGGATAGGATGCTCTATACTGACTGTTGCTCTGTGGCGTACTCTAAAGTGACTCTTGCTGGGTAGAGTGCTCTATAGTGACTGTTGCAAAATAATATCTTCAATTGTGACTTTTGTTGGGTAGGGGCTCTATATTCTCTGTTGCTGGATAGGGTTTTCTATAGTGACTGTTTTTGGGTAGGTGCTGTATAGTGACTCTTGGTTGTGGGGTGCTCTAAACTGACAGTTGTTTAGTTGGTGCTCTATAGTGACTGTTGCTGGGTAAGGTGTTCTATAGACTGTTGATGGGTAGGGTGCTCTACAGTGAATTTTGCTGTGTAAGGTGCTTTTTAGTGACTAATGATGGGTAGGTGCGCTATAGTGACTATTGTTGACTGGGGTGCTCTCTAGTGACTGTTTTTGGTGTAGGTGCTTTATAGTGACTCTCGATGGGCAGGATACTCTAGAGCGACTGTTGTTGGCTGACGTGCTCTATAGTGACTGTTCCTAGGTAGGATGCTCTATAATTACTGCTCTTGGGTGGGGTGCTTTATACTGACTGGTGCTGGTTTGAGTGTTCTATACTGACTGGTATTGGGTAGGTACTTTATAGTGACGGGTTTTAAGTGGGGTGCTTTATAATGACGGTTGTTGTGTAGGTGCTTTATACTGACTGTTGTTTGGTAGAATACTCTATAGAGTCTGTTGTTGTGTATGGTGCTCCAGGGTGACTGCTGTTCTGTGGAGTTCTCTATAGTTATTGTTGTTGGGTAGTGATCAAGATAGTGATTGTTGTTGAATAGGGTGCTCTATAGTGACTCTTCTTGGGTAGAGTGCTCTATAGTGACTGTTTATGATTAGAGTGTTCTATAGTGACTGTTCTTGAATAGGGTGCTCTATAGTGACTGTTGTTCTGTAGGGTGCTCTATTTTGGCTGTTGTAGATTAGGTGCTCTATAGTGACAGTTGTTAAGTAGTTTGTTTTATTGTGACTGCTGTTGGGTGGAGTGCTCAATAGTGACTGTTGTTGGGTATGGTGCTAAATAGTGACCGTTGCTGAGTAGGGTGTTTTATAGTGACTGTTTCAGTGTAGGGTGCTGTGTAGTGATTGTTGTTGAGTAGAGTGATCCATAGTGACTGTTGCTTGGTAGGGTGGTCTATAGTTACTGTTGTTTAGTAAGTTGCTCTATAGTGACTGTTGTTGGGTAGGGTAATCTATATTGACTGTTTTTGGGTTACTGCTCTATAGTGACTGTTGCTGGGTAGAATGCTCTATAGTAACTGTTGTTAGTTGTGGTGCTCTATACTGACTTTTGCTGGGTAGAGTACTCTATTTTTATTGTTGTTTGGTAGGTGTGTTACAGTGACTGTTGGGTAGGGTGCACATAGTGACTGTTGTTTTATGTGGTACTCTATAATAACAGTTGAAGAATAGAGTGCTGTATAGTGACTGTTGTTGGGTAGGTGGTCCATAGTGTCTGTTGTTGGGAAAGAGCTGTATAGTGACTGTTGTTAGGTAGTGTGTTCTATATTGACTGTTGTTTGCAGGATGCTCTATAGCGTCTGTTGTTAAATAGAGTGTTCTATAGTAATTTTTACTGTGTTGGGTGCTCCATAGTTGCTAGGTGGGATGCTCAATACTGACTATTGCTGGGTGGGGTCCTCCATACTGACTGTCGTTGGGTATAGTGCTCTACAGTGACTCTTTTTGGGTGCAGTGATCTATAGTGACTGCTGTTGTGCAGGGTGCTCTATAGAGACAATTGTTGAGTAGAATGCTCTATAGTAAATGTTGGGTAGAGTGCTCAATAGTGAATGTTGTTGGGTAGGTTCTTTAAAGTGACTGTTTTGGGTAGGGTGCTCTGTACTGCCTGTTCTTGGGTAGGTGCTTTATAGTGACTGTTGTTTGCTATAGTGCTCTAGAGTGAATAATGTTGGGAAGGTTCTACATAGGGACTGTTGTTTGCTATAGTGCTCTAGAGTAAATATTGTTGGGTAGGTTCTATATAGTGACTGTTGTTGGTTGGGTGCTCTACAGTGACTCTAGCTGTGCAGGGTGTTCTATAGTATCTGTTGTTGTGTAGGTGCTCTATAGTGTCTCTTGCTGGGAAGTTGCTCTATAGTGACTTTTGCTGGATAGTGTGCCCTATACTGAATGTTGTTGAGTAGGGTGCTCTACAGTGATTATTGTTTGGTGGTGTGCTCTATACTGACTGTTCCTGGGTAACGTGCTCTATAGTGATTGTTGTTTGGTAGGTACTTTAAAGTGACTGTTGAAGGGTGGGATGCTATATAGTGACTGTTGTTGGGCAGGGTGCTCTGTAGTGACTGATTTTGGGTAGGTGCTCTTTAGTGACTGTTGTTGTGTACAATGATCTATAGTTACTGTTGTTCGGTAGAGCGCTCTATACTGAAAGTTGCTGGGTAGATGTTTTATACTTACTGTTGTTTTGTAGGTTCTCTTTAGCGACCCTGGTTGGGTTGCTGCTCTATAGTTGGTTGGGTAGTTGCTTTAACTGTTGTTGGGTTGATGCCCTACAGTGATTATTGTTGTGTAAAGTGCTCTATAGTGACTGTTGTTGGGTAGGGTGTGCTATAGTGACTGTTGCTTAGTAGGGTGCTCTCTATTGACTGTTGTTAATAGGGTGCTTCATAGTGACAGATGCTGGGTATGCTGCTCTATACTGACTGCTGTTGGGTGGGGTGCTCTATAGTGAATGTTGCTGGGTAGAGTACTCTATAGTGACTGTTGTTGTGTAGGTGCTCTAGAGTGGCTGTTGCTGTGTAGGGTGCCCATGCTGACTATTGTTGGGTAGGTGCTCTATAGTGACTATTGTGGGGTAGAGTGCACTATCGGTGATTGTTATTAAGCAGAGTTCTCTATTCTGACTCTTGTGTATAGTGCTCCATAGTGACTGTTGATGGGTAGAGTAGTCTATAGTGACTTTTCTTGGGAAGGGTTCTCTGTAGTGTCTGTTGTTGGGTAGGGTGCTCTATAGTGACAGATGTTGGATAGATGGATAATTCTGACCATTGTTGTGTAGGTGCTCTATGGTGACTGTTGTTGGGTAGGGTGCTCTATAGTGTCTGTTGTTGGGTAGGGTACTAATAGTGACTGTTGTTGGGTAGCTGCTCTATAGTGACTGTTTTTAAGTAGGGTGCTATATGGTGACTGCTATTGGGTAGTTTGCTCTATAGCGACTGTTGTTGCATGGGGTGCTATGTAGTGACTCTTGGTGAGTGGAGTTTTCTATAAATGACTGTTGTTGGGTGAAGTGTTCTATAGTGATTTTTGTTGGGAAGAGTGCTCTATGATGACTTTTTTATGGAGTGTTGTAGATAGCGACTGATGCAGGGTAGGCTTCTCAAGAGTGACTATTTTTGGGCAGAGAGTTCTATAGTGACAGTTGTTTTGTAGGTGATCTATAGAGACTGTTTTTGGGTATGTGCCCCACAGTGACTGTTGTTGTGTAGAGTGCTCTATATTGACTGCTGTTGGGTGGGGTGCTTAATACTGAGTGTTGCAGGGTGGGGTAATCTATAGTGACCATTCGTAAGTAGAGTGCTCTAGATAGTGACTGTTGTCAGGTAGGTACTCTATACTGACCGTTTTTGCTAGGGTGCTGTATAGTGACTGTTTATGGGTGAAGTAATATATAATGACTGTTTCTGTAGAGTGCTGTATAGTGACTGTTGCTGTGTAGGTACTCTATAGTGACTGTTGTTGGGTAGGTCGCCCTATAGTGACTGTTGTTAGATAGGTGCTCTAAAGTTACTGTTGTTGGGTTGGGTGCTATATAGAGACTGTTTTGGGGTAAAGTGCTCTATAAGTGACTGTTGTTGGTAAAGTGTTTTATACTGACTGTTGTGTAGGGTGCTCTATAGTGACTGTTGTTAAATAGAGTGCTATATAGTGACTGCTCTTGGGTAGAATGCTCTATAGTGGCTGTTGTTTGGTAGAGTGTTCTATAGTGACTGTTTTTTTAGAGGGCACTATAGTGACGGTTATTGGGTAGGTGCTCGTTAGTGACTGTTATTGGGTAGTGTGCTCTATAGTGACTGTTGTTGGGTGTGATGCTCTATGGTGACTATTGGGTGGAGTGCTCAGTAGTTACTGTTTTTGTGTAGATTGCTCTATAGGTGACTGTTGTTGGGTGGCGTGTTTCACAGTGACTATTTTGCAGAGTGCTCTATAGTTACTGTTACTGTGTAGAATACTCTATAGTGACTCTTCTGTGTGGGGTGTTGTACAGTGAGTTTTGCTGAATAGGTGCTCTATACTGACTGTTGTTCGGTGGGTGCTCTACAGTGACTGTTATTGGATGGAGTGCTATATAGGTAACTGTTGTTGGCTGGGTGCTCTATAGTGGCTGTAGTTGTGTAGAGTTCTTTATAGTGACTGTTGCTGGGTACTCTCCTTTATAATGACTGTTGCTGGGTAGAGTGCTCTATGGTTACTGATTTTGGTAGCTTGCTCTATAGTGACTGTTGTTGGGTATGGTGCTTTATAGCGACTGTTGCTGAATAGGGTGCTCTATAGTTACTTGTTGAATGGGTTTCTCTGTAGTGACTGTTGCTGGGTAGAATGCTCTATATTGTCTGTTGCTTGGTAGGGTGCTCTAAACTGACTGTTTTCAAGCAGGTGCTGCATAGTTACTGTTGTTGGTGGAAAGGATTAAACTGATGGTTTTTGTGTAGGTGCTCTATAGTGACTGTTGTTGGGTATGGTGCTCTATAGTGACTGTTGCTGAGTAGGGTGCTCTATAGTGACTTGTTGGGTGGGGTTCTTTATAGTGACTGTTGCTGGTTAGGATGCTTTATAGTGACAGATGTTGAATAAAGTCCTCTATAATGACTGCTCTTGGGTAGGGTGCTCCACAGTGACAGTTGCTGGGTAGGGTGCTCTTTAGTGAATATTGTTGGGTAGGTGCTTTATAGTGACTGTTGTTGGGTGTGGGGCTGTATAATGACTTGTTGAGTTGGTGCTCTACAGTGACTGTTGATGTGTAGTATACTCTATTGTGACTGTTGGGTAGAGTGCTTTATAGTGACTGTTGATGGGCTGGGTGCTCTATAGGGACTGTCGTTGGGTGTAATTCTTTATAATGACTGTTTTAGATTATGTGCTCTATGATAATTGTGGTTCGGTAGGGTGCTCCATAGACTGTTGTTGGTTATGGTGCTCTCTAGCGACTGTTCTTGTGTAGAGGGCTCTATATTGACTGTTGTTGGTAGTGTTCTCTAGATAACGAGTGTTGTGGTGTAGGGTGCTCTCTACTGAATGTTGTTGGGTAGAGTGCCCTATAGTGTCTGCTCTTGTGTAGGGTGCTCTATAGTGATTGTTGGTTGGTAGGGTATTGTAAGTGACTTTTGTTGCACAGGTGCTTTATACTGACTCCTGTTGGGTAGTTGCTCAATAGTGAGAGTTGTTTGGTAGAGTGCTCTATAGTGACTGCCGTTGGGTGAAGTACTTTATATTGACCTTTGCTGGGTAGGGTGTTCTATAGGTGACTGTTGTTGGGGGGAGTGCTCTATAATGGCTATTGTTCTGTAGAGTAGTTTATAGTGACTCCTGTTGGGTAAAGTGCTGTATAGTTACTATTGTTCAATAGACTGCTTTATACGTGACTGTTGTGTGGGGTTCTCTACATTGACTCCTGCTGTGTAGGGTGCTCTATAGTGAATGTTGTTGGGTACATGCTCTATATTGACTGTTGTTGGGTAGGGTGCTTTATAGTGATTTTTTGGGGTAGGTGCTCTATAGTGACTGCTGTTGGTGGAATGCTCTAAACTGACGGTGGTTGTGTAGGTGCTCTATAGTGACTGTTGTTGGTTAGGTGCTCTATAGTGACTGTTGCTGGAAAGGGTGGTCCATAGTGACTGTAGCGGGTGGGGTGCTCTATCATGCCTGTTGCTGGGTACAGTGCTCTCTAGTGCCTGATGTTGTGTACGTGCTCTATAGTGACTGTTGCTTGGTAGGGTGCTCTATAGTGACTGTTGTTTGGTAGGTGCTCTATGGTGACGCTTGTTCGGTCAGGTGCTCTACAGTGACTGTTGCGGGGTAGAGTGTGCTATATGTGACTGTTGTTGGGTGGAGTCCTTTATACTGGCTGCTGTTGTCTAGAGTGCTGTATAGTGACTGTGGTTGGTAGAGGACTCTGTAGTGACTGTTGTTTGGCAGAGTACTCTATAGGTGACTGTTGTTGGGTGAAGTCCTTTATAGTGACTGTTATTGGGTAAGGTTCTCTACAGTGACGGATATTGGGTATGGTGCTCTTCAATGACTGTTGCTGTGTAGACTGCTCTATAGTGCTTTTTGTTTGTAGGATGCTCTATAGTGACTGTTGTTGGGTAGCGTGCCCTATAGTGACTGTTGCTGGGTAGGGTCCTCTATACTGACTGTTGTTGAGTAAAGTTCTCTATAGAGACTTGCTGGTAGAGTGCTCTATATTGACTGTTGCTGGTTAGGGTGCTCTAGAGTGACTATTGTTTTCTAAGTGATCCATAGTGACTCTTGCTTGATAGGGTGCTTTATAATTAGTGTTTTTGTGTAAGGGCTACATAGTGACAATTGTCGGTGGGGTGCTCTAAACTGACAGTTGCTGGTTATGTGTTCTATAGTGACTGTTGCTGGGTAGGGTGCTCATTTGTGACTGTTTTTGGGTAGCATGTTCTACAGTGACTGTTGCTTGGTAGGGTGCTTTACAGTGACTGTTGCTGGGTAGGTTGCTCTTTGGTTGCTACTGTTGGGTAGGTGCTCTATAGAGACTGTTGTTTGGTGCAGTGCTCTACATTGACTGTTGTTGGGTAGATGCTCTATAATGACTCTTCATAGTTAGGATACTCTATAGTGACTTTTGTTGGGGAGAGTGCTCTATAATGATGGTGGCTGGGTAGGGTGCTCTATATTGACTGTTGTTTGGTGACGTGCTTTATACAGACTGTTGCTGGGTAGAGTGCTCTATAGTGACTGTTTTTGGGTGTGGTGCTTTTTAGTGACTGTTGATGGGTATATGCTCTATAGTAACTGCTTTTCGGTAGAATGTTTTGTAGAGTCTGTTGTTGGGTATTGTTCATTATAGTAACTGTTCCTGTGTGGAGTTCTCTTCAGTTCTTGTTGTTTGGTAGTTGTCCCTACAGTGACTGTTGTTGCATAGGCACTCTGCAGTGATTGTTGTTTAGTATGGTATTATAGAGTACCTACACAACAAAAGAAAATATAGAGCACCCTACCTAACAACAGTCACTGTAAAGCACCTATTCAGCAACAGTCACAATAAAGCAAGATACACAATCGTCACTATAAAGCACTCCACCCAACAACAGTCACTTATACAGCACTGCACTTAAGAATAGGCAGTGTAGAGCACCGTACCAAGAAACAGTCACTACAGATCACTTACCCAACAATAGTCACTATAGAAGACCCTACCAAACAACAGTCTCTATAGAGCACCTTACCAGAAAACAGGCCCTGAAAAGAACCCTACACAGCAACAGTCACTATGGATCACCCTACGCAACAACTGTCAGTATAGAGCATCCTATCCAACAACAGTCAATACAGAGCACTCCTTCCAACAACAGTCCCTATAGAGCCCCCTACACAACAACAGTAAGTATAGAGCACCCTACCAAGCAACAGTCAGTATAGAGCACCCTATCCAACAACAGGCATGATAGAGCACCTACCCAACAATGGTCACTATATAGAGCACTCTAACCAATAACAGTCGCCATGGAGCATCCCACCTACAACAATCAGTATTGAGAACCCCACCCAACAACAGACACTATAGAGTACTCCACCCAACAACATTCACTAAGCACACCCTACGCAATGGCAGTTACTATAGAGCACCCAAACCAGCAACAGTCAATATAGATAAACTACCCAACGACAGTCAGTGTGGGCCACCTACTGTCATTATGGGGCACTCTACCCAACAACTGTCAAAATAGAGCACTATACCCAACAACAGACACTATAGATTACCTACCAAACAAGTCAGTATAGAGCAAGCTACCCAACAAATGACTGTTGAGCACTGTGCTTAACAACAATCACTATAGAGCACTATACACAGCAACAGTCTATATAGAGCACTCCACTCAACAGAAGTCACTTATAGAGCACTCTACCCAACAACAGTAACCATAGAGCACCCCACCCAAAAATAGTCACTACAGAGATCCCTAACCAGCAATAGTCAGTAGAGAGCACCTATTCAACAATAGTCAGTATAGAGCACACTACCCTACAACAGTCATTATAGAGCATCCTACACAATGACAGTCACTATGGAGCACACTACCCAGCAACAGTCAGTATAGCGCACCCTATGCAGCAACAGTAAGTATACAGCACCTACCCACCAACAGTCACTATAGAGCACCAACCCAAAAACAGTCATTATAGAGAACTCAACCCAACAACATTCACTATAAAGCACTACCCATCAACAGTCACTATTGAGCACTCTATTCAGCAACAGTCAGTATAGATCACCCCACCCAAGAGCAGTCACTATAGAGCACCGTACACAGCAACAGTCACTAAAAAGCACTTATTCAACAATAGTCACTATAGAACATCCTACTCAAAAACAGTCACTATAGAGCACCTTACCAACAACAGTCACTATAAAACATGCTACCCAGCAATAGTGAACATAGAGCACCCTATGCAGCAACAGTCACTATAAAGCACTCTTTTCAACAATAGTCACTCTAGAGCACCCTACCCGTCAACAGTTACTATACAGCACCCTATCAAAAAACAATCACTATACATTTCACCTAAAAAAGTCACTATATATCACCTGCCCAACAACAGTCACTATAGAGCACCCTACGCAATGGGAGTCACTACAAAGGACTCTACCAAACTGGAGTCAGTATAGAACACTCTACACAACAGTCACTGTAGAGAGTTGCACCCCACAGCAGTCACCAATAGAGCACTCTAACCAAAAACAATCAGTATAGAGCATCCCAACCAGCAACAGTCACTACAGAACACCTATCCAACAACACTCACTATAGAGCCCCCTACCTAGCAACCGTCAGTAAAGAGCACCTACCAAAAACCGTCACTAGAGTAATCTACCCAGTAACAGTCATAATAGAGCACTTCACCTAACAATAGTCACTACAGAGCACGCTACCCAGCAACAGTCACTATACAGCACCTACCCAACAAAAGTCAGTATAAAGCACACTATGCAACAACCCAACTATTGTGTAGGGTGCTTTATAGTGACTGCTGTTTAGTGTGGTGCTCTATATTGACTGATTTTGAGTAGAGTGCTCTATAGTGACTGTTGTTGGGTTCGATTATCTATGGTGACTGTTGGTGAGTAGCGTGCTCTATAGTTACTGTTTCTTACAGAGGAGGTCAATAGTGACTGTGGTTGAGTGGCGTGCTCTATAGGGACTGTTGCTAAGTAGGGTGCTTTTTAGTGACTTTTGTTAAGTGGGGTGCTCTATAGCGACTGTTGTTTGGTAGGGTACTCTATAGTGACTGTGGTTGGGCAAGTGCTCTATTGTGACTGTTGTTGTGTGGGGCGTTCTAGAGTGACTGTGGTTTGGTAGGTGCTCTATACTGATTGTTGTTGTGTAGAGTGATCTACAGTGACTGTTGGGTTGGGTGCTCTATAGTGACTGTTGTTGACTAGGATTTTTTTAGTGACTGCTGTTGGGTAGAATGCTCTATATTGACTGTTGTTGGGTGGTGTGCTCTATACTGACTGTTGTTGATTTGGGTGCTCTATAGAAACTGTTGTTGCATAGAGTGTTCTAGATAGTGACTGTTGTTATGTAGGGTGCTCTATAGTGACTGTTACTGGGTAGGATTCTTTATAGGTACTGTTTTTTGGTAGAGTGCTTTATAGTGACTGTTGTTGGGTAGATATTCTAAAGTGACAGCTTTTGGATAGGGTGCTGCATAGTGACTGTTGTTTGCTATGGTGCTCTATAGTAACTGCTTCTGGGTAGAGTGTTCTATAGTAACTGTTGTTGAGTAGGTGCTGTAGAGTGACAGTTGTTTGGTAGTTGCTATTTAGTTATTGTTATTGGGTAGGTGCTCTATAGTGACTGTTGTTCAGCAGGGTGCTCCATAGCGACTGTATATGGTAGGGTAATATATACTGAATGTGGTTTGGTAGGGTGCTTTATAGTGAAAGTTGCTGGGTAGTGTTCCATAGTGGCTGTCGTTAGATGGGGTGCTCTATGGTGACTGTTGCTGGGTAAAAAGCTCTACGGTGACTTTTGTTGGGTTGAGGTTTTATAGTTACTCCTGTAGTATAGGTGCTGTATTGTATCTGTTGTTGGGGAGAGGACTCCATAGTGACTGTTTTTGGGTAAAGTGGTTTATAGTGACTGTTGTTTGGTTGAGTGCTCCATAGTGACTGTTGTTGGGTCAAGGGCTCTGTAGTGAGTGTTGTTGGGTGGAGTGCTCTATAGTGATGATTGTTTTGCAGGGTGCTCTATAGTAACTGTTGTTGGGTGGGGTTCTCTGTAGCTACTGTTGTTGGTTAGGGTGCTGCAGAGTTACTGTTGCTGGGTATTTGCTCTATCATGACTGTTATGGTGTGGGGTGCTTCATAGCGACTGTTGTTGAGTAGGTTCTCTACAGGGACTGTTTTTGTGTAGAAGCTGTATCATGACTGTTGTTAGGTGGAGTGCTGCACATCACTGTAACTCTGTAGAGTGCTCTAAAGTGACTGCTGTTTGGTGTGTGCTCTGTAGTGACTATCTTTGGGTGGGGTGCTCTTTAGTGACTGGTATTGGTAGTGTGCTCTATAGTGACTTTGTGAGATGTGTTCATTGTTCTGTTTGTTTTTGTGGTGAGTGGTGTGCCTGCGTGAGTTTTCTACACTGCAGAATATGTGTGTGCTGAGTGTTTTCTGACTGTGTAAAATGTATTTACTGTGTAGTGTGTGTGGTCATACGTGTGTCTGTGTGAGGTTTCTTCAACGTGGAGTGTGTTTGCCATGATGGTGTGTGTGTGAGTTGTGTGGACTATGGAGTGTGTGGTGACTGCTGTGTGTCTGTTTTCGTTGTGTGAACTGCAGAGAGTGTTTGTTGAGTAGTGTGTGTCTGTGTGAAATGTGTCCACTGTGCTGTGTTATGTTTGTGGTGAGTGGTGTGTCTGTGTTAGTTGTGTGCACTCTTTAACTTGTAAGTGGTGCATGTCTGTTTAAGGTGTGTTCACTGTGGAGTCTGTGTATGAAATCTGTGGTGACTGGTGTGTGTCTGTGTCAGGTGTCTGCACTGTGGAGTGTTTGTGTGGCAAGTGGTGTGTGCCTGTGTGAAGTGTTTGCTCTTTGTAGTATGCGTGTGATGAGTAGTGTGTGTCTGTGTGAGATATATGCACAGTGGAATGTAAGTGGGCATGGTGTGTGGTAAGTGATGAGTGTCTGTGCTAGGTGTCTGCACTCTGGAGTGTGTGTGTTGCATGATGTATGTCACTGTGAGGTGTGTGCACTGTGGAGAATGTGTGCCTGATAAATGGTGTGTGTCTGTGTGACGTGTGTGCACGGTGGAGTGTGTGTAAGCTGATTGGTGTGAGTCCTTGTGAGGAGTGTGCATTGTGAAGTATGGGTGTGCGGTGAGTAGTGTGTGTCTTTGTGAGGTGTGTGGACTTTGAGGAGTGTGTGTGTCGAGTGACTGGTGTCTGTGTGAGGTTTTGCAATGTGCAGAGTGTGTGTGTGGTGAGTGGTGTGTGTCTGTGTGATGTTGCACTGTGTAGTGAGTGTGGTCAATCTGTATCTGTGTGAGTTGTGTGCACTGTGTAGTGTTTGTGTTTATGGTGAGTGGTTTGTGTTTGGGTTAGGTGTGTGCACAGTGCAGTGTGCTTTTTTGTCTGGTGTTTCTTGTTTGTGTGTTATCTGCAATGTGAAGATATGTGTGTGGTCAGATGTGTGTGTTTGTGTCAGGTGTGTGCATTGTGGAGTGTGCATTTGTGGTGAGTGGTGTGCCTGGGTGAGGTGTCTGCACTGTGGCATGTTTGTGTGGTGACTTTTCTGTGTCGCTGTTAGGTGTGTTCACTGTGTGGTATTTGTGGTCAGTAGTGTTTCTGTATGAGGTGTCTTCACTGTGGAGTGTGTGTGTCGTGAGTGGTGTGCTTTTTTGTTAGATGTGTGCACTGTAAACTGTGTGTGGTTAGTGGTGTGTGTCTTTGTGAGGTGTGTGCACTGTGTGGTAAGTGTGTCTAAAGAGTTGTGTGTCTTTGTGAGGTGTGTGCACTGTGGAGGGTGTGTGTTCTACAGTGCATGTTTGTGTGAGGTCTGTGCACCCTGTCATTTGTGTGTACTAAGTGGTTTGTGTCAGTGTAAAATGTGTGCACTGAGTGTGTGTATTGAGCTACTGTGGTGACTGGTGTGTGAGAGTGTCAGGTGCTCACATTGTGGATAGTTTGTGAGGTGATTGATGTGTGTTTTTGTGATGTGTGTGCAGAATTTGTGTGGTGTGTACTTTGTGTTTATGTGTTGTGTGTACTTTGTGTTTATGTGTTGTGTGTGTTGTGGACATTCTGTGAGATGAGTGGTGTGTGTCTGAGTTGTGTGCACTGTGGATTAAATGTGGAGTCCATGGACTGCATGATGTCGGCCTGTGTGAGGTTTGTGCACTGTGGAGAATGTGTGTGTGGTGAGTGGTGTGTGGCTGTGTGAGTTGTGTGCACTGTAAAGTTTGTGTTTGATGACTGGTGTGTTTCTGTGTGAAGTGTGTACACTGTCAAGTGTGTGGTTTGTTTTGTGTCTGTGTAATGTGTGTGTTATATGGAGTGTGTGTGTTAAGTGTGTGTATTGCTTGGTGTGTGTCTGTGTTAGGTTTGTGAACAGTGGAGTGTGTGTGGAGTGTGTGTGGTGAGTGGTGTGTGTCTGTGTGGAGTGTCTGCACTTTGGACATTGAGTGTGGTAAGTGGTGTGTCTGTGTGAGGTGAGTGCACTCTGTAGTGTGTGTGATGAATGGTATGTCTGTGTCAGGTGTCTGCACTGTGGAGTGTGTATTTGGTAAGTATTGTCTGTCTGTGTGTGGTGTGTACACTGTGCAGTGTGTGTGTATGGTAAGTCGTGTGTGTGTGAAACGTATGCAGAGTAAAGTGTGTGTGGAGTGTTTGTGGTGACTGGTGGGTGTCTGTGTAGAGTGTCTGCATTCTGATTCTGTTTTCAGTGGGTGGTGTGTGTCTGTTAGTTGAATGCACTGTGTAGTGTGTGTGGTAATTGGTATGTCTTTTTTTGTTTTCTGCATGTGGATTGTGTGTTTGGTGAATGGTGTGTGTCTGTGTGAGTTGTGTGCACTCTGCAGTTTGTGTGTGTTTGTGTGGTGAGTGGTTAGTTTGTGCATTGTGATGTGTGTGCAAAATTTGTGTGGTTCATGCTGTGTGTTTATGTGACGTGTGTGTTGTGAAGTTTCTGTGTGATGAGTTCTGTGTGTCTGAGGTATGTACACTGTGGATTATTTTATTATAGAGGACCTACCAAACAACAATTAGTATAGGGCCCCTACCCCCCAACCGTCACTAGGGAGCACTCTACCCAACAACAGTCATAGAATAGCACCATACTCAACAACAGTCACTATAGAGCACCATACCCAACAACAGTCACCATAGACCACCAACCGAACCACAGTCAGTATAGAGCAAGCCACCCAACAAGTCACTGTAGAGCACTCTCCCCAACAACAGTTGCTAGAGAGCAATCTTCAGAACAGTGAGTGTAGAGCAATCTACTTAGCAACACTCACTTAAGAGCACTTATTCAACAATAGTCAGTATAGAGCACCCTACCCAACAACATTCACTGTCGAGCACCCTACCCAAAAACTGTCACTATACAGCATGCTACCCAGCAACAGTCAATGTAGAGAAGCCTATGTGGCAACAGTCACCATGGAGCACACTTCCCACAACAGTCACTCTAGAGAAACTTACCCAGCAACAGTCACTATAGAGCACCCTACTTAAAAACAGTCACTATATATAGCACTCTACGCAACACCA
>CAUYSX010133070.1:0-25353 GCA_963575105.1 Cebuella pygmaea
AGAGTTCATCTTGTTTACTCCTCATTTAATGGATAGGGAAACTGAGGTCCCAAATGTGATTTATACAAGTGGCACATAAATGAGTGCTTGAACCAGTTTGCTAACCTACACATTAGGTCTATGACCTAAGTATTTGCCAGATTTCTCTGACCTATGGGATTGTGACCGGCCTGCTATATCAGATCATAATAGTCATTTAATTGAGCCCCTCTGTCAGGTACTGCACTACCCAACTGTGCTAAGTTTTACATAGATTATTTTACTTAATCCACATGTCCTCCGGAATAGATCCTAAATTTGAGTTACTTTTCCTCATTTCCACTACCATAAATGGTCTGGCTCTCTTTTGCTACCACTTGGATAAATGTCATTACTGGTCTCCCTGCTTCTGCCATTACTCACTGACAATCTCTTCTCTCCACAGCAAAGGGGATCTTTTAAAACCAGCACCATAGATCATATTTCTTTCTTGCTTAAAACCCATCAGTGGTTTCCCATTGCTGAGGGAATAAAATTTGTCAGAGCACAAAGACCTATGAGATCTGGCCCCACCTCTTCTCTTCAGTCATACTCTCTGTCTTGCTCACCACACTCCAGCCACCTTGACCTTTCCTCTCTTTCTAAAACATGCCAAGCTAGTTCTTGTCAGAGGGTCTTTGCTCTCCTCTGCCTAGAATGCCTCTCGTAGATCTTCCTATGTTACTCCTTCCTCACAGATGTCGTTTCCTTTGAGAGGTCTTCCCAGAACATTCGTGTCTCATCCTTTCCTTCAGTTACTCATTCCTTAACCCCATTTTATTTTTTCTGAAGTATATAATAATGTATATCACTGTCCTGAGTATTTATCTACTTGTTAATTTTTTCTCTCTCCTAAGTAGAACATAAACTCCATGAAGATAGGGTATACAACTGGGTGCAGTGGCTCACACCTGTAATCTCAGCACTTTGGGAGGCTGAGGTGGGCAGATCACAAGGTCAGGAGATTGAGAGTATCCTGGCCAACATGGTGAAAACCTGTCTCTACTAAAAATACAAAAATTATCTGGGCATGGTGTCACATGCCTGTAATCCCCACTACTCAGGAGGCTGAGGCAGGGTAATTGCTTGAATCTGGGAGATGGAGATTGCAGTGAGCTGAAATCACAGCACTGCACTCCAGCCTGCGCAACAGAGTAAGACTCCGTCAAAAAAAAGAAAGAAAGAGAGAGAGAAAGAAAGAAGGAAAGAAAGAGAAAGAAAGAAAGAAAAACAAAGAAAAACAAATGTCACACCAATGTAAAGAAACAGTAGCAGCTGATAGTATCCATTAGACTATCAGAGACCTAGAAGGAATCTTCCAGATCATCTGCTACTGAACACCACTTAACAGATAAAGCAGTTGAAACCCAGTGAGTGGAAATGACTTATATAACATAGGGTTCAAACTAGAGGTTCCTTACCCTGTTACCAGCACCCTTCTCACCATATCACTCTTTCCTCCACTTACCTTCTCCAGAAACTAGGATTTCTGTGGAAACCAGGTTATGGGGTAAATAGCAGCCCTTTCCTGTTCTCTATACTCCTGCCGCACTCACTAAGAATGAATAGACATTCCCTTCCTGCCTGTCCTTCAGAGTGGCCAATCACTCTTCTACTGCTGCCATCCCATTTCCCCTTCCTCCTTGTCAAAACATTTGTGTTCAGGAAGACATTGTGTTGAATGACTTTCTCATTTCTGCCCTTGTGACACAGTTTAAGCCTTCCTTGAGGGACAAGCTAATGAGGTCTGAATTATAGCATCCGCATGAGACTGGAGTGGTAGAGGCTGTGTGACTCAGAGAATGTCAAAAGTGGAAGATAACTTAGAGACCAAAAGGTCTACCTCAACACCTTACCTTGCAGATAAATCTAGATACCAAGAGAAAGGGAAATGTTAATTGACTGTCCATGCTGATACTGCTAGTTAGATGCAGAGCATGACTGGAACCCAGGCTTTCTGACTGCCCAGTTCAGTACTTACTAGTAATACATTTCACTGAAGCCTTGGTAGTCAGAACACAAGGGACACAGGGAGCCCCCAGGAAAGGATGTTGACCAATTGATAATAATTTCCAGCAAGGAAATGAAGAAATTCTGTTTCTTCCTTAGAGGAATTCCCCACCACAGTAACCTTCTCCAGGAAAAACAAAAGCAAAAACAAAATTTCTTTATCATCCTAGGGATTTCGTGAAAATTGAAGAGATAAATATATGAAGGTCTTTACCACTGGGCTTGGAAAATACTGTTAGATGTCTTTTCCCTCCAGCTTTATTGAGGTGTTTTTGACAAATAAAACTTATATATATTTATGGCATATCATATTTTGATACATATATGTACCATGAAATGATTACCACGGTAAACCTAATTTACATTTCCATCACACTTCACATAATTACCTTTTGTGTATATCTGTGGTGAGAACACTGAAGATCAAATCTCTTAGCAAATTTCAAGTGTACAGTACATTATTATAAACTGTAATCTTCATGCTACACATTAGGTCTCCAAAACTTACTCATTCTGCATATCTGAAACTTTGTATCCTTTGCCCAACATCCTCTCATTTCCCCAATCCCTCAGCCCCTGGCAACCACCACTCTACTCTCTGTTTCTATGAGTCTGAGTTTTTTAGTTGCCATGCATAGGTGAGATTATGCAGTAATTGTCCATCTGTGTCTGGCTTATTTCACTTAGCATAACGTCCTCCAGATTCATACATGTTGTTAAAAATGAAAGGATTTTTCTTTTTTATAAGGCTGAATAATATTCCTGTGTGTGTGTGTGTGTGTGTGTGTGTGTGTGTGTGTGTGAAATTTTCTTTATCCTTTTACCTATCACTGATGGTAGTTTGATTCTTTATGTTGGCTACTGTGAATAGTGCTGCAGTGAACATAGAGGTAGAGATATCTGAGATACTGATTCCTTTTCCTTTGGATATATAGGCAGACTTGGGATTGTTGCAGCATATTATAGTTCTATTTTTAATTTTTTGAGGATATGCTGATTTCCTTTCTTTTGGTTATTATTTTGCATAATAGCTTTACCAGTATACATTCCCACCAACAGTGGACCAGGATTCCCTTTTCTCCACATCCTTACCAACACTTGTTATATTTTGTCTTCTTGATGATAGAGTCTAACAGATGTGAGGTAATATCTCGTGGTTTTGATTTGCATTTGTCTGATGATTAATAATGTTGAACACCTTTTCATATACCTGTTGGCCATTTGTATGTCTTTTGAGAAATGTCCGTTTAGGACTGTTGCCCATTTAAAAAATTGGGTTGTTTTCTTCCTACTGAGTTGAGTTTCTTGTGTATTTTGGATTTAACCCCTTATCAGATACATTGTATACAAATATTTTTATCCCATTATATAAGTTATCTTTACATTTTGTTAATCGTTTCCTTCACTGTGCAGAAACTTTTTAGTTTGATGCCATTCCATTAGTTTATTTTTGCTTTTGTTGTCTGTTCTTTTAGGGTCATTTTAAAAAATTCGGCTGGGCACAGTGGCTCATACCTGTAATCCCAGCATGTTGAGAAGCAAATAGGCAAGTAGATAATGTGAAGTCAGGAGTTCAAAACCAGCCTGGCTAATATGGCAAAACCCTATCTCTACTAAAAATGCAAAAATTAGCCGGGTGTGGTGGCAGGCACCTGTAATCCCAGCTACTTGGGAGACTGAGGCAGGAGAATTGCTTGAACCTAGGAGGCAGAGATTGCAGTGAGTTGAGATCGTGCCATTGCACTACAGCCTAGACGACAGAGCGACACATGGTCTCAACAAAAACAAAAACAAAAACACACAAAAAAAACAAGAACAAAAGAAAAAAAATGTATTGCCCAGACCAATGTCAAGAATATTTTCCCTATGTTTTCTTTTATAGTAGTTCAAGACTTACATTTAAGATTTTTTTTTTTGTTGTTATTTTGTGGGGTTTTTTTGGTACAGATGGGGTGGGGAGGGAGAGTCTCAAGATGCTGCCTAGGCTGGTCTTGAACTCCAGGCTTCAAACAGTCCTCCTTCCTGGCCTTCCAGCATACTGAGATTACAGGCATGAGCCACCATGCCCAACCACATTTAAGTCTGCAATTCATTTTGAGTTCGTTTTTGTATGTAGTTTAAGATATGGCCTAATTTCATTTTCTGCATGTGCATATCCAGTTTTCCCAGGACCATTTATTAAAATAGATTTGCTACTTTAAAAAATCTTTACAGAAATAGCCAGGTGTGGTGGTGGGCGCCTGTGGTCCCAGCTACTCAGGAAGCTGACGGTTAAGAATTGCAGGAGGCAGAGGTTACAGTGAGCCAGGATCACGCCACTGCACTCCAGCCTGGGCAATAGTCCTCAAGTAGCCGACCTGGTTCCTGAGCAAGATGCTGTCTCAAAAAAAAATTCTTAGTTATTGATGTTTGAGAATTTGATTATAATATCTTGGTGAAGATCTATTTGGGTTTTTTGGGGAGCTTCATGTATCTGAATGTTCATTTCCTTCTCCAGATTTTAAGAGTTTTCTGTTATTACTTTCTTTTCTTTCTTTCTTTTTTTTTTCTTTTTGAGATAGAGTTTCGCTCTTGTTACCCAGGCTGGAGTGCAATGGCACGATCTTGGCTCACTGCAACCTCTGCCTCCTGGGTTCAGGCAATTCTCCTGCCTTAGCCTCCTGAGTAGCTGGGATTACAGACACATGCCAGCGTGCCCAGCTAATTTTTTGTATTTTTAGTAGAGACAGGGTTTCACCATGTTGACCGGGATGGTCTCGATCTCCTGACCTCGTGATCCAACCGCTTTGGCCTCCCAAAGTGTTGGGATTATAGGCATGAGCCACCGCGCCCGGCCTAACACAATTATTTTTAATTGTTTGTTAGGCAGTTCATAGATATCCATTTCTTTAGAGTTGATTACTTGTGCTTTATTTTGTTCATTGTGGTCTTGTGTTGGTGTCTATACATTTGAAGAAGTAATACTTTTTCCCACCTTTGCAAACTGGCTTCAGCAGGGAAAGACCTTCGCTAGTCAGCCTATCCAGTGATATTGGGTGGACTAACTGGTGGGATTTATGGATGGGCTTGCTGTTGGAGTCCTCAAGTAGCTGACCTGGTTTCTGGGTCTGTGAATGCATGGCCTGGTGTCTGAGTCCACAGAGGCCAGCTTGGTTTCTGAGTCTGCAGGGTGGCCTGAAGGTCTACTTGGGCAAACCTGTAGCTCAGGTCTATATGAGTGAGCCTGGTACCTGGGTCTGCAAGAGCAGGCCTGAATCCCGAGTCTGCTAGAGTCTGCGCTATGGAAGATGGCTTGGAGCATGAATTTGTGGTTATCAACCTTGCACCTGGGGCTACAGGAGCCAGCCTGGCACTAGAGTGGGCCTCTGTTAGCTTTATTTCACATGCTTCTTGTGGCATTGAGTTTAAACTTGCCTGTGTTAAAGTATTTAAAGTTCAATAATTTTTCACTCTCGTTTTAAAGTTATCTTACAACTTTGAGACAAGGTGATGCTGTGGTAAAGCTCTAGGGACATACTTTGTTTTGTCCTTTTGGTGAATTGCACTCTTAAGAATTATACATTGTGTCATTCTTTATCCTATGATGGGGCAGCAAATAATAGCTCAAGTGCTTTACATGTACTAAGTTAATATGATACTCTAAAAGATAAGAACTATTGTTGTGTCTATTTATCAGAAAAGAAAATTTGTAGGGATCAAGGCATTGGCCCAAGGGGGCCAATCCAATCTCTCTGTCAATATGGGGCCAAATCAGATCTATCAATAGCTACTACTAGCAAATTAAAGCAAGAGAGATGTTAGCAATTCTAACTTAGCATTGTATTAGTTATGTGGCATGTGTCAACTCAGTGTTCATGAGCCTCAGTGTTCATATATCTAAAATAGAGGATAATAAAAATTTGTGAGTGACTGGTGTAAGAATGGGTATATGACATAATTCTAGCCAATGAGATTGAAATGGATATGGGGGTGGTGAAATTAGAGGGATCACCTTTTGGGATATTTTCCCTAACGTTTAGAAAGGGTGTGGCACAAAGACCAGCCTCCTCCTTTTACTCCAGCTTTTGAATGTTGTGTAAAGAAGTGATGGCTGAAACTGTTGCTGCTTTTTTGCTACCAGAAGAGGTATAGGCCAAATGATAAAGATGACTATAATGGTTAATTTTATGTCGACTTGACTGGGACAAATAGTACCCAGATATTTGGTTGAGCATTATTTGGGCGTTTCTGTGAGGGTGTATTTGGATGAGTTTAACATTTAAATCAAGAGAAAGACTGAGTAAGGCAGATTGCCTTCCCTGATGACTTAATCAGTTAAAGGCATGCATAGAACAAAATGGTTGACCCTCCTCAGAATAAAAGAGAATTTCTGCTCCCTGACTGCCTTCAAGCTGGGACATCAGTTTCTTTCCTACCTTTGGACTGGAACTTAAATGTCAGCTCTTTTTGGGTTTCATGCCTTCTGGCCTGCAGACTAGAACTACACTATTGGCTCTACTGGTTCTTAGGCCTTCAGACTCAGACTATAACTATGCCATCAGCTCTTCTGGGTTTTCAGCTTTCCAGCTTACCCTGAAGAGCTTGGGACGATGCAGATTCCACGATCATGTGAGCCATTTCTTCATAATAAACACACACACATACACGATTTGTTTTGTTTTTCTGGAGAACCCTATCTAACACAATGAGAGAACAGGAAATGGAAAGAACATAGTCCTTGCAGATGTGGTTGAGTTAGTGAATTAATCAACATAATAAACTCTATGTCCGGACACATGGTTAAATGAAATACTTTTTTATTCTTGCTATAGCTACTTTTAGTTGGTTTCCTTTTTCTTGCATCTGAAGGCATCACAATAGACCCAGAAATCAAACTAGTAGGACTGTTGTGAAAATTTAATGGTGGTCAATAAATATAGTTCTCATCCCAGCATCTAAATGATAGCTCAAGGCATATTTCTTTATAATAATAATCTCGAGTGATATAGTCTTCTGTTTGTCACAGAGAGATTCCATAGACATTTTTCTACTAGACTGTGAGTTTCTTAAAACTAGAAACCATGTTAAATTTGTCTCTATTTCTAGTACAGGTATTGAATGTTTCTTAGACTAAATCTTTTTGTTATTATTATTATGCTTTATGTTCTAAGATACATGTGCAGAACGTGCAGAGTTGTTACATAGGTATACACATGCCATGGTGGTTTGCTGCACCCATTAACCCCTCATCTACATTAGGTATTTGTCCTAATGCTATCCCTTCCCTAGTCCCCCACTCCTCGACAGGCCCCAGTGTGTGATGTTCCCCTCCTGGTGTCCATGTGTTCTTATTGTTCAACTCCCACTTATGAGTGAGAACACACGGTGTTTGTTTTTCTAAAAATATGAAACACTTCACGAATTTGCGTGTCATCCTTGCACAGGGGCCATGCTAATCTTCTCTGTATCATTCCAATTTTAGTGTATGTGCTGCCAAGGTAAGCACTAGACTACATCTTTTAATGGATTTGATCCTCAATAACATTGCTGCTCACTTGGAAGTAATGACCTAGGAGCTGGGCAAAGTTAGCTTGACACAACTGTAGATGTATACCTCATAGTAGAGGTGTTGTTATAGAACAGTTACTTTGTTTCTTTGATTGGCAAACCTTGTGTTGACAAGGATGTGCTTACATGTTAACTGCTATTTTGCTATTATTTAAGGCCTATGCTATGTTAAAGGTACCAGTTTAACTTAATAACCAGGTGGCCTATAATTGAACCATTATGTAGAAACTCCGTGACTGTTAGGACTGCCACTAAGGACCGACTTAGGATTCTTGGAAGGGCTTGGTCTACCTCAGGGCTCTGGGAAAGCAACAGAAAATGCTAAATACGATTCTGAAAGGTAATCTAGAATTTCAAGGATAGTTATCCGTCACCTAGCTCCTTCTGCCTTCTGGAGTATATGTCTTTCTATATACTATAGGCCAGAAATAGAAAAGAGACGGGAAAAAAAGGATCCCTATAAGAGACAGGTTTGTGTATATATAAGGGGGAATAAGGTGGAGTAGGGGGAGGTTATCATGCGAAAGGAAGCCAATGGCTGTGTATCTTTTGGCTTCTTCCCAGAAGAGCCTTTCTAAGGAACTTTCAACTCTTTACCAAGAATCCCATGTAGACTTTGTGGATGAAGAGAATTCTTAACCAAGGAGCTTTTTTTTCTGCTCAGCAAGCCTGTGACAACATGATTATTTCAGACAGTTGTTCCCTAGTTTAACCTCTAGAGGTTCTAGAATCTAGAAGGTCAGGTGCATGATACAGGAAATTGCATTTTCATTCAAGTATCCGGGGTGATGGTGTTAGTAATTTTTCAGACTTTACTTTGGGTATTACTAATACAGGAAACATCGGAGGTAGGCAATTTATTTTGAGAAGGCCCCTGACAGCTAATTACCATGACCTAAAATATCTTTGTTAGGGTCTGCCCGAGAGAGTAGAGAATGTATGTGGAAATTAAGTCTAGAGACCATGATGCTTAAATGTTTTCTTTAGGAGTTTCTCATGGTCTCCTCTGCTCATAACAGGAATCTGAACCCTAAATAAAGGGTTGCTACTAGCCCATTTTCTGTGAGAATTAGTAAAGCCATTTCCTCTAGGTAGATACCATCCTGTGGGGTTCATGGCTTAGAAAGGGAAGTAAGGCTAGATTTTAGTCCCACTTGCCCAAATCAGGGTATTCTTGTGCACTGTACAATCTGTACAACTGTACATGATGTTCTTATGAAATCCTTCTACTGGCTTTCACTGAGGACAGAGCATTTGAAGATTAATGAAATAAACAAAATGAGCTCTTTGGGGTACCCAATAGAGCCCTAGACAAACAGCATTATTTTCATTCCTGAGTTCAAAATAAATTAGTCAAAAATTTACCTTTATTAGTGAGAGAGGCTAGCCTCATCAGTGAATGCTGTAGCTCTAGTGATGGCTGCCCTTTGTAACCTAACTTGTATAGATATCAGGTACTGAATTTATATTATTTCTAAACCTCCTCCCCAAATTTTGGAGTTAAACATTGTGATCCCCATTTTGTAGATGGGGAAACTGAGTTAGTAAGTTAGAGAAGCAGGATTCAACCTACATCTGACTAGACCCAAAGCTCTCAGCTTCTTATTTGGCACTGCTGCTTGTTGGGAACCAGCTGGAACTTCTACAACCAAAACCCAATTAAATCAACCAACAATTCTGATGAGATTTCCGAAGTTGTATTCTGGCAGAGTTTTTCTCTTTCCCCAAGGTTCTCCTCTGGCACTGGCTGGAAGCCCTGGCTCCTCCAGGAGATGCAGAAATGTGTAAAGCCTCGGGCCCTTCCAATTCCAGGTTATTTTTCGTTGCCCCTGGGAGCACTAGGTCTAATGCCAGCACAGATGTACTATTTTGAAACTACATGCATTTCTCAGAAAACTCAGGCAGAGTGCCATTCAAGGTTATATTTTATATCATCACCCCACAGTGCTGTATCATTACGACGACTGTCCTTCAGTCTGGGCCTTGCTGTCTATGGAGAAGAGTTGCTTTATTTAGTGTTTAGCTCCCAAGCATGTTGGGAAAACCACAATCACAAAACCCAAAGGGATTGGCTGCTTTCATCATTGAAAATGGCTTTCATTATTGCAAAGATACATTTTTTTCATGTGATGGTTCTTGTCTTAGGTCACGTTCCTTAGAAACCAACCCTGAGATGGGGATTTGTGCTCAAGTGATTTATTGAGTGTTTTTAAGAAGGGGAGTGAGAGAAACACGGCAGAACAGAGAAAGGGGTTAAGCAAGAATTTGGCTTCTACTGACGTCTTGCTTCAGCCTGATCTCATGAGGAGCACCGAATCACAAATTGTACCACAGAGTTAAACCCACTTTAAGGTTGAGGGTGGCGGGGCTGACCTTTGTACTTCCCACAACAGTTAGTCATGGGCCACTGACTGCAGAGATCAGGTCTATGTGTGCATGTGTATGTAGCCATACACAGGTCAAGGTGGCTCCCATTGGCTCAAGGTCTCTTCCTCATGGCAAAGGGCAATTCTCCAGAGAAAGTGGTAGCTGTGAGTTGTATTAGCCAACTCTCCCAGCAGCTGGGGTAACTGCCTGGGTACACCGGCTGGTAAAGTGGATCTGGACAGGACGCCAATAACACTTCCCATCATAAGACATAAGAGTCATTTGAATATGACTTTTGGTTAATTAATCTCAGAGTTCCCAGAGACTATGCCTCATAATATATTTATTCCTTTCTATGCATTTAATTGGTGAGTAAACCAGAGTGAAAGTCACATAGCAAAATAGTCCTATGATTCCAAGTTGCTGTAAGTAAAGATAATATTCAAGTAACTTCACCCTATTTCAACATTCAGCCAGGCTGCAGAAACACATACCTTTGGATGTTACAGTATGTGCTCCATTTTATATGCATTTTCATGACCAACAATGTAGTTTAGTCTTACAGTATAACCAATAGGTGGCACCAGAAACACCCACAGTTATTCCAGCTACGTAGTGTGTCTATGTTGCTAAAATTTTAGTCCCTCTCTACTTACTTTTTTCATGTTGAAAAGGAACTCATAGTATCAAATCTAAACCCAAACTTGGTAACTTACAATTTCCCATTTGCGATTTGACCTCTTCCTTTTAGGGTTATGTGAGCATGAAAAAAATAGGGTGATAGGGGCAGTCGATTCAGAAAGAAAACATCTATTCATTAGCAAAAGGAAGGAAAAAAGACTGGAGCCCTGCATCCTTTTCCTTCAAGGTCTCTTGAGTGTATAAATGCCGAAGATTATTAGGAAATATTTGAATAACAGGATAAAAAAGTCAAGGATACTGCCTCCAAAACATGAACTTTATTCCCCACTGAAAACAGACTTGGATGGCAACCAAGTTGTTCAAGGATTGCCCTGGCCAATATCTGACCAGAGGGTTCCACTCCGGGAAAGGTTTTTGAATCCAGCATTCACCATTTTCAAGTTTGTTTCTTTTGAAGTTTGTACTTTATTGTTGGTGAAGGGAAGTAAATGGGGGGGAGGGGGTGCTACATCTTCCAATTTTTTTCCCAGCAATCCAGCATTGTGTTCTTTTTCTACATCAGACTATTCCAAGGAGCATAATGACTTAGAGGAAAAAGTACTGAACTGGAAACTAGGCTGCAATACACTTAATGTTTACCAAGTATTTTTGTAATCATTATTTGACCCTCCAACCATATTAAAAGTGGGTATATTGAATTTCAGAAGGTCCTTTAGCTAGCAAGGACCTTAACCCAGTTCATCTGACCCCCAAGGCCAAGGCTAAATCTAGATGTGTTGTTATGAGCTCACCATACAAATTGGACAACTCATTTCACCTCACTGGCCTTTAGTTTCCTCTACAACATAAAGAGCTGGACTGTATGGCCCCAGCACATCTTCCAGCAAGATGTCTCCAGATCCTGAATAGTACGTGTGGAGTGGAGTGTCTTGTGTACTGATTGGGACTGGAGGTGTGGTTTGGCACATAGTCAGTAGGAAGGGAGGGTAAAGCTCACTTTGATAGTGTTCCAGAGTGGAAGGTGACAGGGCTATTATACAATGCGTTCAATAGTCTGGTTCTTGCATTTTGGGGGGGAAAATCAATGCCAGGTTTTGATTAGCCTTTCCTATACCTGTCATCAGCTTATTATGCAGTAAACATCATGCCTCTAGGAGCTTTCCTTTCCAAATGAAATGATCCTAAGGTTTGGAATTTCTCTTTACATGGCATGCTCTTCTGCCCTGCATACCACAAATTATTTTCACTGCCCTTCTCTGAACCATTGCTATTTTTGCTCTGCCTTTTTGATAGCAGGACTGATTAAAGAGTGATTTTATTCTTTTAAAGATTAACTACAAAGATAGGCAACAGGACTATTCAAGGATACATATAAATTTCTTGCTCATAAACCTTCATAATGTGAACAGAAAAGTCAGGAAAGGGGAAGAAAGGAAACTAACTTTAATTGAGTGTCTACAATAGATCAAGTTTTCTTCTAGGTCCATTTGATATCTTATTTCCCTTCATTCTCTCAGATGGGAGGCAGTACTGTGTAGTGGTTACATGCCTAGTCACCTGAGTCAGATAGACCTGGCTTCTCTTCAAGGCCTGAGTGCTACCTTACCATGTAACTCTGAGAAATCTATGCAACTTTTCTAAGCTTTGGTTTCCTCAGTAAGACAACATCCATCAAGTACTTAGTATTAGCCCAGAGTAAGTGCTCAATGAATGTTAACTATCTTCTTGACCACCCTAAAGAGTACACCTTATCTACTTCACACTAGATTTTTAAAAACCTAAGGTTCTGAGAAGCTAAGTGAAAAATTTTGAGACCTATATTGATCTGACACTGATGGGTGTCTGTTGCTTCTCTCTCTCTCTCTGTCTCTTTTTTTTTTTCAAGACAGAGTTTCACTCTTGTCACCCAGGCTGGAGTGCAATGGCGCAATCTTGGCTCACTGCAACCTCTGCTTCCTGGGTTCCAGAGATTCTCCTGCCTCAGCCTCCTGAGTAGCTGAGATTACAGGTGCCCACCACCATGCTTGGCTAATTTTTTTATTTTGTATTTTCAATAGAGATGAGGTTTCACCATGTTGGCCAAGCTGGTCTTGAACTCCTGACCTCAGGTGATGCACCAGCCTTGGACTCCCAAAGTGCCGTTTTACAGGCATGAGTCACTGTGCTCAGCTGATATCTATTGTTTCTTTTTCCCAGAACCACTCTTTATTCAGGGAACCCATCTTCTTCCCATCCCTATTCTGTTTTGTTTTGCTAGAACAGATTTTATAAGGCTCAAGAGTGAACTCTGGAGCAGATAATATGGTTCAATTCTCAGCTCTGGCGGGGTGTGGTGGCTCATGCAGGTAATTCCAGCACTTTGGGAGGGTGAGGTGGGTGGATCACTTGAGGCCAGGCGTTCAAGACCAGCCTGGCCAACATGGTGAAACCCTGTCTCTACTCAAAATATAAAAATTAGCTGGGTGTGGTGGTAAATGCCTATAATCTCAGCTACTTGGTAGACTGAGGTGGGAGAATCACTTGAACCCCAGGAGGCAGAGGTTGCAATGAGCAAGATCGTGTCATTGTACTCTAGCAAGACTCCATCTAAAAAAAAAAAAACAAAAATACCTCATCTCTACCACTTATTGGCTGTATAACGTTTGAAAGATTCCTTAACCTTTCTGTACCTTAGTTTCTTTATCTATCAAATGAGAGTGTCAAAAGGCTACCACTTGGATTCTTGTGAAGATTAAATAAGCTAGTAGGAATGAAGTGCTTATAGCAGTGCCTCATGCATGGTAAATGCTAGGGAGCTATAAAGCCTTTTTCTTCCCACCCTACCTGTCTCCCAGCAATAGGGCTGGGCATGTGACTCAGATCTGACCATCAGAGTGTCTTTCCTATCTTCTTGTTTACCATAATTGGTCTAGGGCAATGTCAGCAACATTTTTTTGTAAAGAGAAGATAGCAAATATTTTAGGCTTTGTGGGCCATGTGGCCTCTGTCACCACTGCTCAACTTGCTATGACAGCAGAAAACCAACCATAGACAATACAGAAACAAATGGGTGTGATTGTGTTCCAATAAAACTGAAATTTATGGACCTTGACATTTGAATTTCATATAATTTTCAGGTGTTTTAAAATGTTATCCTTCTTTTATATTTTTTCCCCAATCATTTAAAAATGGCAAAACTGGCCAGGTGCAGTGGCGCACACCTGTAATCCCAGCACTTTGGGAGGCTGAGGCGGGTGTATCACAAGGTCAAGAGTTCAAGACTAGCCTGGCCAACATGGTGAAACCCCATCTCTATGAAAAAAAAAATGACAAAACTATTTTTAATTCACATACTGCCCCAAAACAGGAGTCAGTCTGGATTTGGCTGTTGGGTCATAGTTTGTCTACTCCTGGTCTGGGTATGGGCATGCGACCCACAAAGGGCCAAAGTCCTGCCACAAGATTTAAGACATGGACTCTGGAAGAGAGTGTGTGCCTCTTCCTTTTGGATCAAGATTTCCGTGGCCATCTTCCTTCCCACAGGGAGAGTTGCTGTGTATGGCAGGAGGAATGAAGCCAACAGCAAAAAGAATCAGAGCTAAGCAGAGCCAGCTAAGAAGTAAAGACAGAGACACCAAGTCCTGAAAACTGTGTCTGAGCCTCTAGATCTAGCCGTGCTATTAGTTCCATGAGCCAATGATTCCTTTTTGTTTTTTCTAATGTAGTTTGAGTCAGGTTTTGGTCACCTACAGTGGAGTTCTGATAGATATTTAAGGGCTTGTTTTTCTTACACAACATACCACTGTATGTAATTATTTTGAAAAACAGAACACTAGCCTCTATTGTGTAGTTACCATGTGCCAGGCAATTTGATAAGTGCTTTCACATGTGAGCTCTCATTGACTTCTTACAACACCCTGAGGTTGGCATTATTATCCTCACTTTACCAAGAACACAGACACATTTGATGCCAGTAGATTGCTTGCTGAGCTACAGTATTTGATGGCAGTATGAAGCAGCTAAAGGGATTGGGGGAGTGGACTGTTCAGGGCCCTTTTCTCACTCACCTCACTCCCTAAGAAAGAATGATGGCAGAGTATACTGTCAGGGCACACTTAATCCCTTTTCTGGGAAAGAGGACATGTACTGATCAGGAATCCCCACTGTTCCCTCTTCTGGGTAGTGGGGAGTGGCGGTCCTGGAGTTCTTGCCCAGCTGCCCAGCAGAGAGTAGATGAGCAGCTGAGGCACACTGATGAACAGCCTGGGTTAATCCGGGCTGCAGCTTGCAGCTCCTTTGCAGGACCCATCCAGGATTTCCTTCAGAAGTATCACATCACAGCAGCTGGCTGGCTTGACTTTGCCAACTGCTTGACCCCTAGCTGCACAGGAAACTTCAGCAGGTAGAACTTGGCCAGCCTCAGGAGCAGACACACCCTGAGCTCCTTAGGATAGAACAGAAAGGCTTGCACAAACAGGGCTTGCACAATAGAGGATGAGAAAGCAGCCAGGGAAAATAATCCTTCACATCCATTAACCCTCACCTTGACACATCAACCCTTTGAGTTGTGGATTGAAGACAACTACCATATTAATAGCTGCTACTTATTGGACAGCTCCTGTATCTCATTCTATTTATTATAATAGCTCTTATTGTTTATCAATTGTTGTATGCCAGGTACTTTACCTAAATAATAATAATAATTATTATTATATTATATATATATATATATATATTTTTTTTTTTTAGGCAGTCTCACTTTATTGCCCATGCTGGAGTGCAGTGACGTGGTTTCAGCTCACTATAACTTCTGCCTCCCAGCTCAAGCGATTCTCCCGCCTCAGCCTCCCAAGTAGCTGGGATTACAGGCACCCACCACCAAACCCAGTTAATTTTTGTGGTTTTGTTAGAGATATGGTTTTACCATATTGACCAGGCTGGTCTTGAACTCCTGACCTCAACTGATCTGCCTGCCTCGGTCTCCCAAAGTGCTGGGAATACAGGCATGAGCCATTGCACCAGCCCAAATTTATCTCAGAAGCCTTGCAAAGTAGACGTGAAATATTACCTACTATTTTATAGACAAAGAAACCAAGATGACTAGAGGTTACAAAATGATGAACACCAGGAGGGAAGGGGAATTTGCCCCGGGTCTGTCTCTATTTCTATGCACTACCATGTGGGATGGGAGATGAAACAGGAGGAGAGGGGCAATATTTTTCCAGCCTTCAGTAGTTGGACAGGACAGGTCTAGCCACTGGAAATGGAAATGGAACATGAAGCTTGAATGCCTCTTCAGGCTTTTTGAAGGCAGGGAATTATGTTATTTTGTATTTACCTGGTATATACCATCAGCACAGAACTTATACTTGGCCTAGAGTAGGAGCTCATTAATGTTTGTAGAATGAATGAGTAAATGAGTCCCGGTGTCTCTTTCTTTTGGTAAAACAGGAAGAGACTGAGGAGGCACTGACTTGATTATGTCCTCTCTTTAAGTTGCTTCCTGGAACTTTTAGAAGTCATATGAACTCTTATGGGCATCTACCCTACCTTTTAATGCAATGGAGTAGAAGTTCACCCTGTTTCATGGTAAATTTTATAGGATTGCTTTACCTAATGCCGTGATAGGGGTCTAAAACAGTTAATGCATGTTTCAAAAATTTGTCTCTACTGGACTTCTGGGGGGTAGCTTGAAGCAGGGAAAACATCTGATTTCACAAACTTACTTTAGGGTTACTTAACCAGGCAATAATAAGTGCTGGCTGCTGAGAAAGTTAAGCAGAGACCTTTAAAAGGCAAGTCTTTAAAGTGGGGATGGAGGGCAAGGAACGAAAAATTGGGCACAAAGGTCAAAAGTTGGAGCTTTGCCTATTCTATTCCCTGGCCAGTAGGCAGGCCCTGAACTCAATTCCCTTTTGCTTGCTCTCTGGGGCATGGCTGAGTTAGCGAGCTATAAATTCCACTAGTCTAAGTGTGAGGAATGTGGAGATGAATGTGGGGAAGTCTTCATTCCAGAGGAAAGGGTACAACGGCAGGCCAGCTGGAGATGGAAGACAGAACATATCCCAAGTGTGAGCCAACAGAGATTTCAAATTAGAATCTGGGCTCAACCTGCATCTGGGTTTTAAGTACTCTGCGATTGTAAGTGGATAGGGCTGTCAAGTAGTTGGAAGAAAGTGTATAGAGACCTGAGGTGACATGGAGTTGATTTGCCAAGAAAAATTAGTAGCATATTTATCTGATGATTTGTGTCAATATGTCTTCTCTTGGCAAGGAGAAGCATTTGTTCAGGGAACTAGTGAAAGAGGAAGGTTAAAAGGGGGAGAAAGCCCCATGAGGTGAGCAGGAAGTCAAGTGGTACCCAGAGAAGCCCAGCTGGCTTTCCATCAAAGGCAGCTTGATGGAGATGGCGAACCTAAACGAGTGGCCACATTTCCCATGTGTTGTGGGTGACACCCTTTCCTAGAACCCAGCAACTGGGATCCACGCCTGGAGCTTTACTTTGGAACTTGCTGTGGAGGATCATTTTTATTGGGAAGTGTGGTTTGGAAGGTAAAACTGTTGAAGACTGTCTTTGAAGATCAGGGTTTGCTGGCACTCACTGAGGATTTCTGGATTCTTGGAAATCTAACAACTGCCTCTTTCCTCACCACAACTAAGTACAAACTATGAATATGTGGGAACTAAGAATTCAAGGATGAGGGCCCTCTTAAGGTTTGCTTTGAGTGCAAGGATTTAAAACTACAGATAGAGACAGGAAACAGCCAAGGGTCCTCGATAAAACCCACCTCCGAGCCTAAAAAAGCCTGAAGGCTGAAAAACTGGACTTCTGTCCTGGATGAAGTGTACCCTTTGCCGATTGATTGTCCCTGAAAAGGGCTTGGGAATCTGGGTTTAAATCCCAATTCTATGATTTACTACCTGTATAATCCTTTTTTAAATTTTTTTGAGACAGAGTCTCTCTCTGTTGCCTATGCTGGAGTGCAGTGGCAGGATCTTGCACACTGGGGGAATTAGGTGGAGGCAGGGAAAGTTTGTGCCATTTGCAGTGGGGAGGAGCCTGACCTCTTCAGTTCCTGTATGGTGGCCTGGGAATCAATCTGTGAGGCGGGAGATCTGTTAGCAGGACTCCATCTCACTTTGCTCAGAGATTCTCTTTCATTTTTTTCCATTTCATTTTACCCAATAAACTCTGCCCTACTCACCCTACAATTGTGTCTGTGTGCCTAAATTTTCCTGGTCTTGTAACAAGAACCCGATGTTCTACAACACTATGTCCTCTTAATGTGACTTCATTCAGTCATAGAGTACATGAATAGTTGAGAAGGTATTGCATTAATGGCCAAAAAGTAGGCATTTCAGGAAAATGCTCCTTTAATGTGTGAGGTTGGGCAAGCCATTTAACCTTTGTGTCTAATTTTCCTTTTACCTTTTAAATGGAGCTAATAGTATCTTGTCAAAGTAAAATAAAATGATAAGTGGCCAAGTGTTTTTAAGTATGCAAATTGAGCCAACTGTGTTACATGAAAAGGGCTTGGGAATCTGGGTTTAAATCCCAATTCTATGATTTACTACCTGTATAATCCTTTTTTTAATTTTTTTGAGACAGAGTCTCTCTCTGTTGCCTATGCTGGAGTGCAGTGGCAGGATCTTGGCTCACCGCCACCTCCTCCTCCTAGGTTCAAGCGATTCTCCTGCCTCACCCTCCCAAGTAGCTGGGATTATAGACATGTGCAACCACGTCCTGCTAATTTTTGTATTTTTAGTAGATATGGGGTTTCACCATGTTGGCCAGGCTGGTCTCAAACTCCTGACCTCAAGTGATCTGTCTGCCTCAGCCTCCCTAAGTGCTGGGATTACAGGTGTGAGCCACTGTGCCCAGCCTATAATCTTAGACATGTTTTCTAACTTGTCAGTGCTTTGATTTCCTGGTCTCTAAATACTTCTCTAAAATGTTGTGAAGATTAAAATAATCTTATGTAAATGACCTTGCCAAAGAAAAAGATAAGCTTACATATGGGGCTTCATAAATTATACCAATTATGATAATGACTCTTATAAGCAAGAAATACATGTTATGTGCTTAAACTAATACTTAAGCTGGTGCCTGGTAAATGCTAATTATTATTATCATCATTAATGTTTCTACCAGATACGAAAAACCATAGAGGCAAAATTCCTCTCACCTCTGAGAAATGATTGAATAAAACATGAGTGAATCCAATGTATGCAAAGCAATCTGGGCTTCATTGGATCTAGAAATTTTCCTGCCACCTCTGGAAATCCTGTTTCACTAGAGGTTTTTTTTTTTATTCAAATGGGAACTGTGAAGGAAATAAAACCACTAATAATCTTTAATGCATAGGCAAAATCCAAACTGAGGATAAGCTCTGGACATGATTCCTCAGCAATAACTCAATGGCAACCACAGCCCCACCAGAATAGTGTTCTGCCAGAAATCTCAGGGCTGGGGTGGTGTCCTTCCACCAGCTCACCGCAGGACATTGTACCAAAGCAGTACAAGGAGCCCACATTTTAAAAATTACAGGATAAAGAAGTGGAAGTCCAAAATACTCGTAGACAGAATGTATGATGAGATTCATTATAGTGTCCATAACTGCTAAAAGAGAACTAACTTCACTGGATGGTTTATCTAGTAAAAACTTAGGAGATCAGGCATGGTGGCTCACACCTGCAATCCCAGCACTTTGGGAGGCCAAGGCAGATGGATCACCTGAAGTCAGGAGTTCGAGACCAGCCTGGCCAACATGGTGAAACCCTGTCTCTACTAAAAAAATTAAAAATTAGCCGGGTGTGGTGGCATGTGCCTGTAGTCCCAGCTACTTGGGAGGCTCAGGCAAGAGAATCATTTGAACCTGGGAGGCAGAGGTTGCAGTGAGCCAAGATCGTGCCACTGCACTCCAGCCTGGGGGACAGAGTGAGATTCCATTTCAAAAAACAACAACAACAACAACAACAACAAAAAACTTACAGGTTAACAAGATGGGTATAGGCTTCCTAGAAAACTAATATAATACCTGGATATTGGGCTGGGTGCAGAGGCTCACGCCTGTAATCCCAGCACTTTGGGAGGCCAAGGCGGGTGGATCACGAGGTCAAGAGCTTGAGACCATCCTGGTCAACATGGTGAAACCCCGTCTCTATGAAAAATACAAAAAAAAAAAAAAAAAAATAGCTGGGCATGGTGGCGCTTGCCTGTAATCCCAGCTACTCAGGAGGCTGAGGCAGGAGAATTGCCTGAACCCAGGAGGTAGAGGTTGCAGTGAGCTGAGATCGCACCATTGCACTCCAACCTGGGTAACAAGAGCAAAACTCTGTCTCAAAAAAAAAAAATAACCTGGATATTTATTTTTCTAACCCAAGGATATATTGGTTACATCTAAATTATTTTCTTCCCATTACATCTTTTTGGATAAAGTTCTGTTTTTCTGTTTAATGATGTCCTGAAAATTTAAATGAAAAGTATATTATATAAAAATCAAGCAGTAACTTCACATGTTATGTGAAGAATTTTATCCCCAAGAGCTAAAAATAATATAAATTCCCTGGGATATATTATAAATATTTTAATCTTGAATTAAAAATAGAAACCTGAGTATTATACAATATATATGTGATTATTAAAAATGTTCAAAAGACAAACATTGAATACAGACAATAAAATTACTTATCTAAAGTAATTTCTGACCTCAAATTCTGGCTGTTAGCCAACTTATGTGACATTTTGTTGACATAAGACATTGATTTAGTGTTAGGAAGGAGGACTTTCTGATGATGATTTTTCACTGGCTTGGGCAGGGTATTTTGCAGGGGAATGAGTGGACTGATCGAAAAATTATGATGCTAATTGAGATGGCTTATCGGCCTTTCACAAGTTTCTTTCTTGGATCAAGATGATGGAATGATCATGCAAGTCAGTCTTGCTTTTCCCAGCCCCCAAAGCCCTTAAATTTACATAAATGATTATTTTTAAAAGATTTAAAAATTTTTAAATTAGAAAATTTTTTACAGATTTTCAGACTTAGCAAAAATAAAAATAAAACAATACTGGACACAGTAAGTTAAATTTGAATTTCAGATGAACAATAATTGTTTTAGTATAATCATGTCCCAAATGCCTTATTTTGGACATGCTGTATTTTATCTGGCAACCACAAAAATAATAAATTCATAACACTGTATCATCACTGGATTATAATTATGTAGAATTTTGTGATTGGATTAGATTGAGTTTGTCCTGCAATTCTACTTTTAGGAATTTATGAAATGAAAGATAATGTTCATAAACACATCTGTGTAAGAATGTTCATAGAAGCTTTACTTGTAATAGTCAAAAATCTAGAAACAGTCAAATGTTTATCAGCATTAGTATGTATGAACAATTTGCCTTTTTAACAAGCTCCAGGGTGCTGCTGATGCTTCATGTTCAGGCATTATACTTAGAGAACTACTGTTCCATAGCACAGAGTCAGGGTGACTACAAGTCAAAAGCAGGAGGGGGTCCTGAGACAAGTGTCAGGACAATTAATTGCATACCTGCATCCAGAATAGCAAAGCCGATCCTGTCCCGGATCTCCCATTACCACCACCACTGAGTAGCCAGCAGCAGCAGCCCTGGGCCCTGGGTTAAAACCCCAAGAGACTACCCCTCCAAATAATCTAAACTTTCTATTTGGGAAGGATAATGTATGGGGATAGAGGACTAAGAAAGACAAATAGAGACTTCCAAAATAGACCCAGGAGAAATAAAAAATATGTCATCTTTGCTTAGGAAAAAAATTTACTTAAGTCTTCTCATGCCAGAGACAAATCCTACTTATTCTAGTAATGAGGTAGGGAAGGCAAAGGGTCTTCAGCCTGCTTGTCTGCCCTATGCCCATGCTCTCTAAAGTGACATCTTTTGATCAAGCTCCATCTATGTACATGCAGCCACAGCCACTATTTCTTTTAGGGGAGAGACCTGTTGGGAAAAACAACAGGTTTTTCTGCAGCTGCAGAAGAAGCTTATGCCAGATACCTAAAATCCAAACAGACAGCTAGTGATCACCCGACAGACATCAAGATTAAGAAGGAGAAAGAACAAACTGACCAGAGGAAGCAGAGATTTCTCCGAGAGCAGAGAACATGCAAGAAATACCAATTTGTGTACTAGGAGATATGTGAGAGGCTATCACGTTCATAAAACAAAAATAGGCCCAATCATAGCCTAAGACTGCCAAAGAAGTGTAATAGAAACTAAACATGACTGAGGACAGTTTCTCTCTTGTTTTCTCTGTAAATAATCATGGCAAGATGCAATAAAATATGCACAAAGACTGCTGAACAGAAAAAGATGTGGCCCTGCCAAAGTAGAGCTGTGGGCTGGCAGGTGGTGCAGCCATGGGATACCTCAAATTGCTCATTAAACTGCAAGAGTATGAAATTCCAGATTTGGTGTGGGAAAGGCATTTTAGGGGTGGCATGTGTAATGTGTGAAAATCAGGCTGTATAAAAGTGGACTATGTGAAAGTTAAGAACCATCTGTGCCCACATTCCACTTGGCTTTCCCCAGAGCTTAGTAATATAAATCTGTCAACTTAAAACTCAGGGTCACCATTACAATAACTATCTATATACCACCTCACTACTTATGGTTTACAAAACACTTTTACTGATTATTGTATTTAATCCTTATCTTGGAAGGTAGTTAATATATCATTATTTTACCCTTGAGGGAATAGAGGCAGCCAGCAATTTTTATCAATAACCTTCCAGGAAATATAGAGACTGGTCAGAAAGGCGTTTTTGCAAACTGCTTCCCAAAGAATGATCTGCAAATTATTGATTCCATAAGACAGTAGTTCTCAAACTTCAGTGTGCATCAGAATTGCCTGAGGACTTGTACACACACACACACACACACACACACACACACACACTGCTGTCTCTCCTTCCTCCCCGGTTTCTGGATTCAGTAGGAGCCTGAGAATTCACATTTTACCAAATTCCTAAGTGATGCTGGTGCTGCTGTTGCCGATCTAGGATCAACATTTCATGAACCATTATCATAAGATGCTAACTGAAGAAAGAGCTCCATGGTTAAATTGAGGCATATTTGTTGTATAATGGCATACAAATAGCACTAGCTCTGAAAGGGAAAGAGTAGGAAAAATGAAAATAGTTACACTAGAATAATAGGATTATGAATGATTTTTACTTGAAAAATCTTTTTATAGCCATGAGTGTACCTTTTAAACTAAAATGGTGAGGGAGGATATAATATACTGAAAAATAACTAAAATAAAAGATAATGCACAAAACAATAAAAAATTATTGATGATCTGGGAAAATGTTTATGATGCACAATATAATCTGACCATAGATATTAAAACAAATCTATCTTTTTCCATGGGAGAGAGGAAAGTAGAAGGAACTGCTCCAAAATGTGTTCAGTGATTGTCTTTGGACTTGTGGGTTTATGCATAATTTTAGTTTCTAGGAAAATACGCCTGTAATTTTTTTTTAAAGATGCTTAGAGTCTGTAGGAATTCCAGTTTTTAAAAGGAAAAGAAAATCTCAGCTTTTTAAAGCCCACCTTTAAAATTCCACCCCCTTTGTTTAAGCAATCTCTCAGACACAATTACACATTTTTTGTAACATAATTTGTATAAAAGGCAATTTGGGGCTATTTACCAGTGCAAAAAAGGATTATACCATTAAATCAACTAGTGTCAAATTACCACATTTCATCACATATAGACTATAATTAAGGCAAATCTAAACTGGACTAATCTCTTTTTTCCTGCTTCCCACAATAATCTAGTTTTGTCTACTTCCCTAGTACTGTGTGTGTGTGTGTGTGTGTGTGTGTGTGTGAGAGAGACAGACAGAGTCTCACTCTGTTGCCTAGGCTGGAGTGCAGTGGCACGATCTTGGCTCACTGCAACCTCCACCTCTCCACCTCCTGGATTCAAGCTATTCTCTTGCCTTAGCCTCCCAAATAGCTGGAATTAGAGGTGTGTGCCATTAAGCCCAGCTAATTTTTGTATTTTTAGTAGAGACAGGGTTTCACTATGTTGGCCAGGCTGGTCTCGAACTTCTGTCCTCAAGTGAGTTACCTGCTTAAACCTCCCAAAGTTCAAGGATTACAGGAGTAAGCTATCGCACCCAGCCTTCCCTAATATTTTTACGAATTTTTGCCCAACAGTGTTTGAAAACTGCCTCAAAGTAACAGGCCAGTCTCTGATATTTATACATAACAATGAATGTTTTATGTATTTCAGAAAAAGAAAATAAGTAAATCTGTATATCTTGTGGTTTGTTGATTGTGACAACTACATGCTAGAATGGATTCCCATGGCACAGGTTCATACTGTACAAGTTTCAATATAGAGAAAAATATTCTCCTTAGAGAAGTAATGAATCAATAGTTAAAACATTAGGTGAATTTTTCCAGACACACAATATAACTTTTTTGCAATAGGTAGCTTAAATCAGACTGAGGCTGATTAAAATGAACCCAAATGGTTATTTCTATAATAATTTCATGGAAATACCCCTTCAAAAATTCAGTTAAGGCCAGGCCTGGTGGTTCATGCCTGTAATCCCAGCACTTTGGGAGGCCGAGGTGGGCAGATCACTTGAGGTCAAGAGTTTGAGACCAGCCTGGCCAACATAGTGAAACCCTGTCTTTACTACAAATACAAAAATTAACCAGGCATGGTGGCAGGTGCCTATAATCACAGTTACTCAGGAGGCTGAAGCAGGATGGTTGCTGGAGCCTGGGAGGCAGAGGTTGTAGTGGGCCCAGATCAAGCCCTGCACTCCAGCCTGGGCAACAGAGCAAGATCCCATCTCAAAAAAAGAAAAAGGCTAGGCGTAGTGACTCACACCTGTATTCCCAGCATTTCGGGAGGCTGAGGCAGGCAAATCACCTGAGGTTGGGAGTTCAAGACCAGCCTGACCAACATGGAGAAAGTGCATCTCTATAAAAATACAAAATTAGCCAGATGTAGTGGCACATGCCTTTTATCCCAGCTACTGGGTAGGCTGAGGCAGGAGAATTTCTTGAACCCAAGGGCGGAGGTAGCGGTGAGCAGAGATCACGCCATTAAGTGCCCAATTCTGTGAGATCTACGAGAAGTTTCCTGATATACAAGAGTTTCTGTCTAAATTAGTAAAGTTTGTACACATGAAACAATAAGAGACAAGTTAAAGTATAGATGAATGGCTCAGGGAAGTTAGCCCACTAAACAAGGGAACAAGATCTAATATGCGTTCTAGGAGGCATTTTAGAGGTTATCACATTCATAAAACAAAAATAGGAACAATCATAGCTTAGGACTGCCAAAGAAATGTAATAGAAACCAGCCAGGCGCGGTGGCTCACACCTGTAATCCCAGCACTTTGGGAGGCCGATGCGGGTGGATTACAAGGTCAGGAGTTCAAGACCAGACTGGCCAACATGGTGAAACCCCATCTCTACTAAAAATATAAAAATTAGCTTAATGTGGTGGTGCACACCTGTAATCCTAGCTACTCAGGAGGCTGAGGCAGGAGAATTGCTTGAACCCAGGAGGTAGAGGTTGCAGTGAGCTGAGATTGCACCACTGCACTCCAGCCTGGTGCCTGGTTATCAGAGAAAGACTTTCTAAAAAAAAAAAAAAAAAAAAAAAAGAGAGACATAGAAAAAATACGACAAAGAATATATAACGAGACAGGTTATTTAAGCCCAGATAGTTATTATAGCCCAGTGATAACATAGTGTATTAAAAATTTTAAATAAAGGAC
>CAUYSX010133071.1:0-11686 GCA_963575105.1 Cebuella pygmaea
AATATGGCCGGGCGCGGTGGCTCAAGCCTGTAATCCCAGCACTTTGGGAGGCCGAGGTGGGTGGATCATGAGGTCAACAGATCGAGACCATCCTGATCAACAAGGTGAAACCCCGTCTCTACTAAAAATACAAAAAATTAGGCATAGTGGCGCGTGCCTGCAATCCCAGCTACTCAGGGGGCTGAGGCAGGAGAATTGCCTGAACCCAGCAGGTGGAGGTTGCGGTGAGCCGAGATCGCGCCATTGCACTCCAGCCTGGGTAACAAGAGTGAAACTCCGTCTCTAAATAAATAAATAAATAAATAAATAAATAAATAAAGCCCCTTCCATGAAATACTCAAAGGATCAACTCACTCATTTTGCCTCAGGTGTTTTTGTTGCTATAAACGAGCTACTTTTCCATTTACACTTAGCTCAGAGATGACCTTGCATTCAGGCAGTGTAGTCTGTAGAGCTGGTTTTGGGTTACTTGCAAGGAATATGGTGTTTAGGGTAATAAGTGATACTCAACCCAAACTTGCTTCTCTACAGAAAGTCAGAATTGTCGTGTTGAATCAGACCCGTGACTTAGACTGACATTAAAGATGTATTGTGGATGATTATAATTCTCCACTCTGATAAGTTCTCAGAAGGCTAGAGAAGCAGCCAAAACATTCCTCTTGGGTACTAAGGTATGGTGTGGCTAAAGAGTAAAGTATGAGTTCCTGTTGAGGAAGATATTAATGAAGAAGTTAGTCAACCACCTATTCAGAATGTTGTAGAGGGGACTTTCCTTAGGGTCGAAAGTTGAAATTAGAAGCATTCTTCTAAATCTCTTCTTTAACCATTTAATAATCAATTATTTTGCCTGAAATATTACAGGTTGAGTATCCCTAATCTGAAAATCTGAAACCCCAAATCTCCAAAATCTGAAACTTTTTGAGCCAACATGATGGCATAAGTGAAAAATCCCACAGATTAGTAGTTAATGCAGACTCTTTCATGCACAAAATTTTTTTTATTATTATTTGAGACTGAATTTCGTTTTTGTTGCCCAGGCTGGAGTGCAATGGTGAGATCTCAGCTCACCAAAACCTCCACCTTCCAGGTTCAAGCAGTTCTCCTGCCTCAGCCTCCAAAATAGCTGGTATTACAGGCATGCGCCACTACGCCTGACTCATTTTGTATTTTTAGTAGAGATGGGGTTTCTCCATGTTGGTTAGGCTGGTCTCCAACTCTTGACCTCAGGTGATTTGCCTGCCTTGGCCTCCCAAAGTGCTGGGATTACAGGTGTGAGCCACTGTGCCCAGCCTCATGCACAATATTATTAAAAATATTGTATAAAATTACCATCAGGCAACTGGGTGCAGTGGCTCATGCCTGTAATCCCAGTACTTTGGGAGGCCAAAGTGGGTGGATCACAAGGTCGGGAGTTCAAGACCAGCCTGGCCAAGATGGTGAAACCCCATCTATGCTATAAGATACAAAAAAATTATCTGTGCATGGTGGCGGGCACCTGTAACCCCAGTTACGCAGGAGGTTGAGGCAGAGAATTGTTTGAATCTGGGAGTCGGAGGTTGTAGTGAGCCGAGATCAGGCCACTGCACTCCAGCCTGGGTGACAGAGGGGGACTCTCTCAAAAAAAAAAAAAAAAAAAATCTATGTAAGGTATATATGAAACATAATTCAATTTTGGAATTTTGTGTTTAGACTTGGGCCCATCTCCAGGATATCACATTATATATATGTAAATATGCCAAAATTTTTTAAAAATCTGAAATTCAAGGCACTCCTGGTATCAAGCATTTCAGAGAAGGGATGCTTAATCTGTAATTTTTGAAAATTTAAAGCACAGTTTTTGAGCAATGAATTCTATAAGTTTAGCTACCTGCTAAAGTATTACATCTTTTTTTTTTTTTTTTTTTTTTGAGACAGAGTTTCACTCTTGTTACCCAGGCTGGAGTGCAATGGCGCGATCTCAGCTCATTGCAACCTCCGCCTCCTGGGTTCAGGCAATTCTCCTGCCTCAGCCTCCTGAGTAGCTGGGATTACAGGCATGCGCCACCATGCCCAGCTAATGTTTTGTATTTTTAGTAGAGACGGTTTCACCATGTTGACCAGGATGGTCTCAATCTCTTGACTTCATGATCCACCTGCCTCGGCCTCCCAAAGTGCTGGGATTACAGGCTTGAGCCACTGCGCCCAGCCGGTATTACATCTTTTAAATTAAATGTGTTATGTGGCATGGTGCTTAACAGTGAGTATTATCTCAATAAAGCTTAGCTGACTATTATTATTTTTGGGAGATGAAGTTTTGCTCTTATTGCCCTGGCTGGAATATAATGGCGCAATCTTGGCTCACCGCAACCTCTGGCTCCCAGGTTCAAATGATTCTTCTGCCTCAGCCTCCTGAGTAGTAGCTGGGATTACAGGCATGCACCACCATGCCTGGCTAATAGGGTTTCTCCATGTTGGTCTAGCTGGTGTCGAACTCCTAACCTCAGGTCATCCGCCCACCTTGGCCTCCAAAAGTGCTGGGATTACAGGTGTGAGCCACTGCCCAGCTAGCTGATTATTATTATTTATTTTTTTATTTTTTATAAGATGGGGTTTCACCATGTAGGCCAGGCTGGTTTTGAACTCCTGACCTCAGGTGATCCACCCACCTTGGCCTCCCAAAGTGCTAGGATTACAGGGGTGAGCCACCACACCTAGTGATTATTTTAATTCAGCCTATATTTTATGGTTCAAATTTTAAAGATGTTTATTGGTTCATTTATTCTAGGATTAGATGGCATTTGAATGCCTCATCATATTTCTTTTTGGCCTTTTCTAGACTCAAGTGTTTTGTTTTAGTTCTATTGCTGATAGCCAGCTGAATCAGTCCATTGGTTATCTTTTCTAGTTTTATTTTATTTTGTTTTATTTTTGAGATGGAATCTCACTCTGTTGCCCAGGCTGGAGTGCAGTGGCGTGATCTTGGCTCATTGCAACCTCTGCCTCCTGGGTTTAAGCAGTTCTCTGACTCAGCCTCCCCAGTAGCTGGGGTCACAGGTGCCTGTCACCACACCCCGCTAATTTTTGTATTTTTAGTAGAGACGGGGTTTCGCCATGTCTTGAACTCCTGACCTCATGATCTACCCTCCTCAGCGTCCCAAAGTGCTGGAATTACAGGCGTGAGCCACTGCGCCTGGCCTTTATTTTATTTTATTTTGAGACAGTCTTTCTCTGTCTACAGCTGTGCACTAACACACCTGGCTAATTTTTGTATTTTTAGTAGAGATGGGGTTTCACCATCTTGGCCAGGCTGGTCTCGAACTCCTTACCTTGTCATCTGTCCACCTTGGCCTCCCAAAGTGCTGGGATTACAGGCGTGAGCCACTGCACCTGGCCTTTTTTTTGAGATGGAGTCTTGCTCTGTTGCCAGGTCCGAGTGCAGTTGTGTGATGGCTCACTTCAACCTCTGCCTCCCGGGTTCAAGCCGTTCTCCTGCTTCAGTCTCCTGAGTAGCTGGGACTACAGGTGTGTGCCAATATACCCAGCTAATTTTTGTGTTTTTAGTAGAGATGGGGTTTCACCATGTTAGCCAGGATGGTCTCTATCTCTTGACCTCGTGATCTGCCTGTCTTGGCCTCCCAAAGTTCTGGGATCACAGGCATGAGCCACCATGCCCAGCCTTTTTTTTTTTTGAAACTGAGTTTCTCTCTGTCACCCAGGCTGGAGTGCAGTGGTGAGATCTTGACTCACTGCAACCTCTTCCTCCTGGGTTCAATGAATTCTCCTGCCTCAGCTTCCTGAGTAGCTGGGATTATATGCACCCACCATCATTTCCTGCTAATTTTTATATTTTTAGTAGAAATGATGTTTTACCATGTTGGCCAGGGTGGTCTCAAACTCCTGACCTCAAGTGATCTGTCTGCCTTGGTCTCCCAAAGTGCAGGAATTACAGGCATGAGCCACTGTGCCTGTCCCCTTTTCTAGTTTTAGGTCTTCAAGTAGCAGAAGTTTATATTGTGTACTATAATATCTTGCAGTTACTTTTTCTCTGCAATATCTAATAGTGTCATGTATTTCTTCCTTCTGTAGTTCCTTAAGAGCAGTTATTGTTGCTCCTCATATCCAAGGAAGCTAACTGCCTGTTGTGAGGTAGACTCAACAAAATATTTGTTGAACTGGCTGTAATGATGAGCCATAAGCTATATAGCTTAGCCTAGCTGCCTAGGCAAATTTATATATCCCCAAATAGGAAGGTAGAAAGTTCTAGAAGTGGTCAGACATGATGGCTCACACTTGTAATCACAACACTTTGGGAGTCCGATGCGGGATGATAACTGGAAGCCAGAAGTTAAAGACTAGCCTGGGTAGCATACTGAGATCCCGTCTCTATCTTTAAATAAATAAATATACGGCCGGCACGGTGGCTCATGCCTCTAATCCTAGCACTTTGGGAGGCCAAGGTGGGTGGATCACAAGGTCAAGAGATCAAGACCATCCTGGTCAACATGCTGAAACCCTGTCTCTACTAAAAATACAAAAATTAGCTGGGCATGGTGGTGTGCGCCTGTAATCCCAGCTACTTGGGAGGCTGAGGCAGGAGAATTGCTTGAACCCAGGAGGTGGAGGTTGCAGTGAGCCGAGATCATGCCATTGCACTCCAGTCTGGCTAACAACAGCGAAACTCTGTCTCAAAAAAAAGTAAAAATAAAAATAAATAAATATAAAATAATAAGAAAGTTCTAGAAGTCCTTTAGGGTAAGATGAGTCTCTAAATTGGACAAAAATGTATTGCATACCTGCTGTGTGTTCAGATTTGTTTGCAAAGTTTCAGATAAGCGGTTTTGTAGATAAAATGTAAGTCTGATATTTGAAAACCATTTATTACACACTTGTTCTGGACACTGTGCTAGCCATGGAGGAGTTGCTGAATAAGAAAAGCAATCCTGGTCAGGCGTGGTGGCTCATGCCTGTAATCCCAGCACTTTGGGAGGCTAAGGCAGACAGATCATGAGGTCAAGAGATGGAGACCAGGCCGGGTGCAGTGGTTCACGTCTAATCCCAGTACTTTGGGAGGCTGAGGTGGGCGGGTCATGAGGTCAGGGGTTTGAGACCAGCTTGGCCAACATGGTGAAACCACATCTACTAAAAATACAAAATTAGCCCAGTGTGGTTGTGCAAGCCTGTAATTCCAGCTACTCAGGAGGCTGAATCAGGAGAATGTCTTGAACCCGCAAGGCAAAGGTTGCAGTGAGCCGAGATTGTGCCATTGCACTCCAGCTTGGGCAATAGAGTGAGACTGTCTCAAAAAAAAAAAATTACAGGCCGGGCGCAGTGGCTCACGCCTATAATCCCAGCACTTTGGGAGGCCGAGGCGGGTGGATCACGAAGTCAAGAAATTGAGACCATCCTGGTCAACAAGGTGAAACCCCGTCTCTGCTGAAAATACAAAAATTAGCTGGGCATGGTGGCGTGCACCTATAGTCCCAGCTACTCGGGAGGCTGAGGCAGGAGAGTTGCTTGAACCTGGGAGGTGGAGGTCGCAGTGAGCCGAGATTGCGCCATTGCACTCCAGCCTGGGTAACAAGAGTGAAACTCTGTCCCCCTCCAAAAAAAAATTACAAAAATTAGCCGGGCATAGTGGCTCGTGCCTATAGTCCCAGCTACTCAGGAGGCTGAGGTAGGAGAATTGCCTGAACCTGGGAGGTGGAGGTTTCAGTGAGCCAAGATCGCACCACTGTACTCCAGCCTGCCAACAGAGTTAGACTACTCAAAAGAAAAAAAGAGCCGGACGCAGTGACTTAGGCCTGTTATTTCATCATTTTGGGAGGCTGAGGCAGGCGGATCACAAGGTCAGGAGTTTGAGGCCAGCCTGGCCAATATGGTGAAACTCCATCTCTACTAAAAATTAGCTGGGCGTGGGAGTGAGTGCATGCCTGTAATTCCAGGTACTCGGGAGTCTGAGGTAGGAGGATTGCTTGAACCCAGGAGGCTAAGGTTGCACTGAGCTGAGATTGTGCCACTACACTCCTTCCTGGGTGACAGAGGGAGACTTTGTCTCAAAAAAAAACAAACAAAAAAACGCAATACTTGGCTGGGTGCAGTGGCTCATGCCTGTAATCGCAGCACTTTGGGAGGCCGAGGCAGGTGGATCGCCTGAGGTCAGGAGTTCTAGACCAGTGTGACCAACATAGAGAAACCCTGTCTCTACCAAAAATACAAAAATTATCCAGGCATGCATGGTGGCTCATGCCTGTGATCCCAGTTACTGGGGAGGCTGAGGCAGAAGAATCACTTGAATCTGGGAGGCAGAGGTTGCGGTGAGCTGAGATTGTGCCATTGCACTCCAGCCTGGGCAACAAGAGCAAAACTCCATCTTAAAAAAAAAAAAAAAAAAAAAGCAATCCTTGCTTTCCCAAGATGTACAGACTCCAGTCAAAGTGAGATGATAGTTGTGACGGGGGTACTGCAGGTACTGAGAGATCAAGAACACAAACTCGGCTGGGCATGGTGGCTCATGCCTGTAATCTCATCACTTTGGGAGGGAGGCTGAGGCGGGCGGACCACCTGAGACCAGGAGTTCAAGACCAGCCTGGCCAACATGGTGAAACACTGTCTTATTAAAAAAAAAAAACAAAAAAAAAACACACAAACTCAAACCTAGTGAAGGAATTCACAGAAGGCCTCCCCAAGGAAGTGATATTTCAAGTAAATCACAAAATGGTTAGCAGGGAGTAGCCAAAAAGGAAGGGAAAGATAATTGCAGGTAGAGAAAATAAGTGTGAAGGCTCAGGTGAGAAAATATGGCATGTTTTGAGAAACTGAAAAAATTCAGTGACAGGAGCTCACAATGTGAGAAATAAGGCTAACAGGGCGGACAGGGAACATATTTGGAGGTTTTCATAAGACAAGGTATTTGCACATTTTAACCATATCTAACAGCAACAGGAATCCACTAAAGGATTTTTTTTTGTGGGGACCTAGGGTCTTACCCTGTTGCTCAGGCTGGAGGGCAGTGGTGTGATCATTGTTCACTGCATCCTTGAATTCCTGAGCTTGAGCAATCCTCCCGCCTCAGCTTTGTGAGTAGCAGGGATTACAAGTCCATGCCACTGCACTCTGCCAACTTTTAAATGTTTTTAGAGACAGGATCTTGCTATATTGGCTGGGTTGGTCTTGAACTCCTGGCCTCAAGTGATCTTCCCATCTTGGCCTCCCAAAATTCTGGGATTACAAGTGTGACCACCAAGCCTGGCTCACTGAAGGATTTTTTGAGTGGGGAAATGGCCTTGGCTTTTAATATGATCACTTTGGTTGTTCTGTGGAGAGTGAACTGGAAGAGAGCAAGACCACAGATTAGGATAGTGATAAGCAGCTGCAAAAATCCAAGTAACAGAGTATGGTGGCTCACAATATGGTGGCAATAGCACAGATAGAGAATAGGAGGATGATTAAAAGAGATATATAGGTGGTAGAAAGGATAGAATTTGGTGGTTGATTTGGATTTAGAAAGAGACGAGAGGAGTCAAAAATAACTTTAGAGATAAGCATGATGGCATGCTCCCGTAGTCCTACCTACTCAGGAGGCCGAGGCAAGCTATCACTTGAGCCCAGGAGTTTGAGGCCAGCCTGGGAAACATGGTGAGACCCTATCTCTAAAAAATAAAATTGGCCAGGCATGGTGGCTCACGCCTGTAATCCCAGGACTTTGGGAGGCCGAGGTGGGCGAATCACGAGGTCAGGAGATGGAGACCATCCTGGCTAACCTGGGGAAACCCTGTCTCTACTAAAAAAAAAAAAATACAAAAATTGATTACAGGCTCATACCTGTAATCCCAGCACTTTGGGAGGCTGAGGCGGGTGGATCACGAGATCAAAAGATCGAGACCAGCCTGACCAGGCTCTACTAAAAATACAATAATTTGCCAGATGTGGTGGCACATGCCTTTAGTTCCAGCTACTTGGGAGGCTGAGGCAGGAGAATCGCTTGAACCCGAGAGGCAGAGGTTCTCGGTGAGCTGAGATTGCATGCCACTGTACTCCAGCCTGGGTGACAGAGCAAGACTCCATCTCAACAAACAAACACAGAAACAGGCTATACATGGTGGCGGGCACTTGCAATCCCAGCTACTCAGGAGCTTGAGGCAGGAGAATCACTTGAATCTGAGAGGTGGAAGTTACAGTGAGCCAAGATCATACTACTGCACTTCCAGCCTGGGCGATAGAGCAAAACTCAGTCTCAAAAAAAAAAAAAAAAAAAAAAAAAAAAAAAGCCTTGTTATTCTCTGGCTTGCAAAAATGTGTGGAGTGTAGCACCATTTACTGAGATAGGAAATGTAGAAACATTTGAGTGGAAACATGAGTTTAGTTTAATGTGCCTACAAGACATAGTAGAGGCTGTTGGATGTAGAGGATATAGAATTCAGGAAAAAAAGTTTCAATGTGAGAATCATAAAGGGCAGAAATAAAAGTCAGATATGAGGAATTTTAACTATAGGTCATATACAAGCAAAAATTGATTGAATCAGTGTATATCATTGCCTAAGATGAGCAAGGCTGTAAGAGGGGCAAAGTTTTTTTTTTTTTGAGACAGGGTCTCCAGCCTTGATCTCCCAGCCTCAAACAGTCCTTGCTCCTCAGCTTCTTGAGTAGCTGGGACTATAGGTGTGTGCCACCACACCCAGTTAATTTTTTTTTTTTTTTTTTTTAGAAATGAGGTCTCACTATGTTGCCCAGTCTGGACACAAAGACTTTTGGCAAGTTGCAGCACCTGTCCTCAAGAAAAGTGCAGTGCAATTAGGGAGATAAATATCTGTTCAATTAACTACAATACAGGACATAATGTGTAAATATTAGAAGAGAGGTACTCCAGTCTGGGTGACAGAGTGAGATTCTGTCTCAAAAAAAAAAAAAAAAAGTCCTAGGTTTCATACAAATGAATTCAGCATTTATTAAACAACTACGGGATATAAGTCATCTTCCCCTTCCCATGCAGCTCAGTTCAGTTACTCCCTCCACAGATACTTGCTAAGTATTTAAAAGGAGAGAGAACTTGAGGTGAAATGGCTGGTTGCACAGAAAGTAGATGTGATTCCTAATTTTCAAGAGTTAACTGTTTGGTGTGGAACTGGTAGTGTGCTCCAAACAGCTCTCCAGAAAAACAGAATACTCTGATTTGTAGTGTTTGTCAATTTCTGGTCTGTTTACGCCCAGCATTGCTGATTTTAAGCTGTCAACTAAACTCAGAGTTGAAAACAGGTATGTATGCACAATTGGTTTTCAGGAGCTGGTAGAGCTTGCTGCAGAACACCACAGGATGAGTCACACGTACTAAATGACTATTGAGGCGTTTCTAGAAGGATTAGAACCTGTGTTAGCCCCTTCTCACACTTCTCATCCTTTTCAGAGGCCCATAATCTTTAGATTGCTCTTAAAATTGGTAGTCGATATTTTGGCATTCCTTTCATATGGTTAACATCTTTTCAAACCAGGTTAAGTTACTGGTGCTTCTCGTTCCTGACAGCTGCCCCAGCTATCTGACTTCATGTGAAAGATGGCTAATGCAGAAGTGAGTGTCCCAGTGGGGGATGTGGTTGTAGTACCCACTGAAGGAAATGAAGGGGAGAACCCTGAAGACACTAAAACTCAAGTGATCTTGCAGTTACAGCCTGTGCAACAAGGGTAAGTGGCCAGAGATTTAGATATTCTGAAATATTTTGGGAAGTTTCAAGGGTGGGGAAAATAAAACTTTACGGTTGCCTAGCACAGTGGAACATTTAACATCAATCATATCTGGCTCAGTTTTCATCTGTATTGTTTCATACTGTATTATGTGCTGGTATTTGTCATTTTAATACTTATTACAGCAGTTACTTGTTTCCTTGTATCTGCTTCTCTTCACCTTGAGCTCCTTGAGGGTAAATTACATGACTCCCTCATCTTATTTTTTTATTATTATTTTTGTTGCGACAGAGTCTTACTCTGTCACCCAGGCTGGAATGCAGTGGTGGTGGTGCGATCATAGCTTACTGCAACCTCAAATTCCTGGGCTCAAAAGATCCTCCTGTTTTAGCCTCCAGAATAGCTGGGAATATAGGCACATGCCACTGCGCCTGGCTGATTTTTCTATTTTTTGTAGAGACAAGGGTCTTGCTTTATTGCCCAGGTTGACTGATCTTATTTATCTATACTATTTACAGGGCTTCCTTATATGTTTACCAAAAGACAGTGTAGCTAAGGCAACGACAAAAGTATTCATGCCGTAAATTCTCTGAACCCTTATGGAGGGCAGGGCAAATTATCAAGCTGAGTCTAGTACCTACTACAATACAATGTATTATGAAGGTGTTGGAAAAAGATAAAATTTAAAAGGAGTCCTTTTTTTTTTAAGACAGAGTCCCGCTCTTATTACCCAGGCTGGAGTGCAATGGCACGACCTTGGCTCACTGCAACCTCTGCCTTCCCGGGTTCAAGCGATTCTCCTGCATCAGCCACCCGAGTAACTGGGATTACAGGCGCGCACCACCATGCCCAGCTATTTTTTTTTTTTTTGTATTTTTGGTAGAGATGGGGTTTCACCATGTATGCCAGGCTGGACTTAAACTTCTGACCTCGTGATCGGCCCCACCTCGGCTTCCCAAAGTGCTGCGATTATAGGCGTGAGCCACTGTGCCCGACCGAGTCCTTCTTTTCATTTGTTTTTTAAAACAATCTCACTGTATTGCCCAGGTTAGAGTGTAGTGACATTATTCATACATGAGAATGTATTTTTTTTTTTCTACGATGGAGTCTTGCTCTATCACCCAGGCTGCAGTGCAGTGGCTCAACTAGCCTTATGGTAACCTCTGCCTCCCAGGTTCAAGTGATTTTCCTGCCTAGCCTCCAGAATAGCTGGGATTACAGGCGCATGCCACCCACATCAGCTAATTTTTGTATCTTTAGTAGAGTCAGGGTTTCACCATGTTGGTCAGACTGGTCTTGAACACCTGACCTCGTGATCCACATGCCTTAGCCTCCCAAAGTGCTGGGATTACAGGCGTGAGCCACTGTGTCTGGCCAAGAATATATTCTTTTAAGAGATTTTTCACATAATGGTCAGTTTAGGATGAGTTTAACAATCTTATTTGAAGCAGTGTTTCTCATGTTTATCACAATTCTCATTCCCTGAATAGCCATTTATTGGGTGCTTTGCCATGTTCCAGTCAATAAACTACGTGATGGGCATACAAAATTGAATAAATGAGTAAGACATAATCTGTGCTGTTGGGGACCTCTTAGCCTGTGGTCAAGGGGAGACAGATAAACAAGCAAGCATTTATTATCAGTGTTAGGTGTTACGACAAAACCCAAAGTACGTCTGGGTCACAAAGGAGGAAGTAAGTGATTATAATGAAGGGATTGGGAGGGACAGAAAAGCATCCTAGATGCTACTTATTAAAAGACAGATAGTAGGCTGGGCACGGTGGCTCACGCCAGCACTTTGGGAGGCCGAGGCCGGTGGATCACGAGGTCAAGAGATCGAGACCATCCTGGTCAACATGGTGAAACCCCATCTCTACTAAAAATACAACAAAAAAATTAGCTGGGCATGGTGGCGCGCGCCTGTAGTCCCAGCTACTTGGGAGGCTGAGGCAGAAGAATTGCTTGAACCCAGGAGGCGGAGATTGCGGTGAGCCAAGATAGTGCCATTGCACTCCAGTCTGGGTAACAATAG